>JAPYYT010002423.1:0-18138 GCA_030522565.1 Ceratosolen corneri | reverse complement strand
TGAAATGATATCCGAATATTATTACAAGAGTCACATTTAAAAGTAAACAAATATTCGCAAGTGACGACTCGAGATTCTGTCGGAATCGCGAACAAATACGTTACTATAAATTTAGATTATTATAGAAATATAAATTTCTATTTTTTATATTACAATAATATTAATATTATTATATTTGTTTTTAGTATCTATTCTTAGTTCGTTATAGATTTTTCAAAAATTGATGAAAGTAACTGATAAAAGTTTCAATTAAGTAGTATGCAATAAATACAATAAAAATGTCTTGGATTCAATTCAATTAATGTTTCTTTTCTCCAGTTTCAATAATAATAAAAAGTATATGTAGTAATATTCGGGAATTAACCCTTGTGTAAACTATCCCGAATGTGTTAAGCAGGAGAGGTAAGTAGTGGAAGGTGAGGAATACCACTGGGTGTTATAAATAGAGCCTACGATATTTTGTATAAGACTGTAATAGCCTTTACTGATTGTAATGTGCAAAGTATAATATTGAAATAGAGTTATATAGAAATAGAAATTAAATTTTATCCATACTATCTCGATACTCTGTTGTAAAGTTGAATACCGTTATACTTGGAGGTAACTTATTGCCCAATTAATTTAGTAAACGAATGAACAAGTTTTGTGTATTCGGTGAAGTAGTTTCTTCGGCGGGCCTGTTTGTTGTCACCGTAGTAGATACAGTCAATTGAATTAACACAAAACTTTTAATCGGGTATATCGTTGCAAACAGAGACATGATCGATCGATGACTGGTAAAGTGATTTAATAAGTTCTTGAGTTTTATTATCGCCTTGAGTTCGATGTTTGAAGATGACTGAGATTGTAAGTAACTGAAATAACTGCAGTAAATAAAAAACTGAAGTATCATATATAACTGAACTAATGGACTGTTATGGTTCATATAGTCTAATTTAATGACATTACCCCGTTTTTCCTAGAGGTCTGTTTATTGTCTAGTTTCCATGGGAGTGGAAAAGTACGAATATTGGTTCACAATCAATTATCATACTGTAATTGGTACCCTGCAATGGTTAGGAGTGAACTCTGATCATAGTCTATCAGATAATGGATGATTGTCATATTATCAAATGCTGCACTGATAGTTAAACTTGTGCAATCAATAAAGTATGAGGTGTGCTTTTTTCTGTGAAAACGGCGCGAGAGAATTACGGGGAGTAATTGGCTGTTCCTAAAATCTTTTTAGCGAAATTGATTTTACTTTGTTATGCAATAAGACACGCGAGACAAAATAGGTTCACTCGAAGCTATAGTCCTAAGAAAGATTTGTAAACAACCTTCAAGCCGTAGTTGTAAGATGACACTCGAGGATTATTGAATAAGATTAAGGCTTTTAAGGTATAGCTGGCGATTATAAACATGCTGAAAATTCTAACCAAATTTCCAAACAACAAAATATTGTTTACAGAGGTACGGGGCTCCCACGAAATCTTAAACTTGAACTAAACATATGAAATTGTTTTTGTTCATTGTAAAATTATAAAACTTGTATCATCTAAATTAACAGCTATATAAAGAATGAATGTAATATTCTTAATAATTATGAATTGAAAAAATTACTAATAATTTTACTTGTTTCAGCATCATCCCTATCTTACCAATAACAGTGAAAATGTCGTCGGAAATACGAGGAATGAACCTCATAGTAATAGTATTTCTGCTCATGAATTATACGATCATAGCAACAGAAGTAGAAATAGTAAATGCAATAGTGTTGTAACACGAGGAACTCCGCATACTATTGGGGTTATAGAATTTAGAAAAAATCAAGCTAAATTTAAACATGGTTTATTGCAACTAATGATTCATACTATCGATCCTCTTCACGACGGTCAGTCACGTGACGGTATATTTATATAAAAATTTTTCATTCAAATATTATTTTATATACATTATATATTATTATATATATTTAATAATATTATTTCATATATTATTTTAAATATTTGAATATTATTTATTTATAAATTTTTTTAATATTTCTTTGACATATTTAAAAAATATTGTAATTGAAAATTTTTAAAGGCAATTTAAAAAGATTAAGTATTATTTATTACAAAAAATTTAATTGGAATTCTAACATATGTAGTTTAAAACAAATTTAAATGTAATTTTTTTATTAATTTTTATTATTATCATACAAGTAACAAAATTTATAATGTTTGTAATGTAATGTTTATGAAATTTAGAAAATTTTAATATTTTTAAATTATTTACATCTATTTGTTTTTTAAATTAATTAGTTTGAAAATATATTTATAATTCTAAGCTACTTTAATTGATTACTCTAAAACACCGTCTTCCGTGTTTATCGCGAATGAGTATTGGCGGCCGCCTCTCCTTTAATTGCGTTGAATATGTAGCACAACACAGAGCTCGTTGCTTCCCTCACAGTGCGTCCATTGAACTTCCTTGAACCTGATATATTGTGTGCACTGATCGCGGAGAAGCCTTTCACTAATCAAAACTTTGTATTGAGAGATCACTGGTCAATGAATCGATACTATGATTCTGAAGATCAAGCGGAATCCGCCGCGGCGCCTGAAGCCTGAAGGGGAGGACTTTTCTCGCACATCGATGAGAGTGGGAAATTTTGGTGATTGGTTGACACCTAATTATTCAGTGGTCATTGGTGCCCAATGACCGTTATTCTTACCGCCCTTTTAGGCGGTGGAGGTCTTGAAGCGGCAGTCGTCCGGCCGCACGTCGGGGCGCCGTTTCCCGACGTCTCGGCTCGCGACGTCACCTAATGTTTACACTATACACAAATATGCATTTAGAGGGTGTTATAACATAGAGGCAACAGAGGGTGTTATAGAAATAATATGTAATACATGATGTAATATTATAAGTAGTTTTATTGTTAATAAGATGTAGAATAAAAATTGTAGCCCTCTATAGAGTGGATTGATTGCTATACAATATTGGCAATTAGTCGTAAATTGATAATCATTCTGCATGAAGGCTAGCGTAACGAAGCGATGTTGAATTTAAAGTGCCTCGGAAATCAATTGTAAATTGAAGAGCGTGCTACCTGGAAGTCGGTAACCTGCTATCAGCGTATGGTATCATAATGTGGCTTTATATAGACTTCTTATATTGTATTTAACTGTGTAAATAATGGTTACTACCATGGTCAGTCATATACTGCATTCCTTGGATTCAACTGTGTAACTACTCGGCACAAGCGTGGTATGTAGTCAACTAGATTCCTATTGAATTTAGCTGTGTAATACGTGGTCATCAGCGTAATTAACAGTGCAACAAAGGATTCTTACTTCGCTCCTTACTGTGCACTGGTATAACTTTTAGCTACTGCCTTGTATAGAGATTAATGATATTGTTATAAGAATACCTCCAAACCTGACTCATGTGGTCCTATTTATAGTTTTGTTGATGAGCGTCTAGGCGAGTAGTAGACTGGCGGCTGGACACTTGATGCGCAATAGACGAATTTTCACACGCTTTTCTCTAAGTGCATTTTACTATACGCTATCATAGGCTTTTTAGCGTTAGTGTTTACAAGGCATTGTCTTTGCGACACTTTTAGGAAATGAAGGGAAGAAAGGCGTGCTTAAATTTCGACGAATATCAACGGTGTTAGTAATATACGCACACTCGAGATTTCTAGGGTCCTCGAACACTTTCGATAGTATGATGGAAGTAAATAAACTTAAATTAAAATAAATAATAAAAATATTACTTTTCTTATTATTTATTAAACATTAACATCTCATTCTATTTTTTAAAAACTTTGAGCGAAATAGAATAATTTAAGATTATAAAAGCAATATTGTTTTAAGCAATGTTTATAATTTTTAATGCTCAACCTACGTTTTTTAATAAATATTAAGTTAATTAGTGAATAGATAATTTTATATAAATCATAATTTGTTTAAAATATTAGCAAAAATTATATTAATTATTATTTTTTTATTTAGGACTAATATTTTTTGAATATATATATAATTTTCAAATACTAATATATAAGTATTAGTAAATAAATTACAATGAATACAATATTAATTTCGTTTTTTAAAGAAAAAGTACGGATATCGTGAATTAATTTGGTACAATGATTTTTTTATGGTCGCTACATTACGTCGACTTGCCTAATACTAAAACAAGAACCTCGAATATACCATTTTATTCACCACATGACCTCCACGGGTTTTATATAGCTAAAACTAGAATCTAGTTTTATATCTCATTTTTATGATTGACATATTACCACCATGTGTCTGATGAAAAGATAAAGTAAAATCAACAATAGAAAATCAACGGAAATAATTTTCCGAAAATGCTAGCATAGTTGCCTAATGTCGTATTATATTTGACGCTACAAAGAAAGTCGGATTCAGCATCAAGGCTGGCTTGAGACAATCACAAGAGACTGAAGCCCAATTAACTTGACGCTCAACTTACGACTGAACGCTACCACAGCAACCAGGCTGAAATCAACATTCATGTAGCAAGTAACAAAATACTCTTACAACACCGATTATCCTGTAACTTAACTCAATTCGAACACTATATTTATACAAATTAAAAGCACATAGAAAGTATAATTATTCGACTCTGCTATCTCTCCCCTTCCACTACCTGCCTCTTCCTCACATCACCTGCGAGAGCACACACTTGGGTTTATTCCCGAATACCTTATATTGTAATTGATTTATATATATATATTTCTTATAACAATGTTTTAATTATTCTTATATTGTAACCAATGTATATTACAATGTATATTGGTTATAGTATTTTAGTATACCTATAATTATATAAAGTTATTCGTGTTTTAATAGTAATAATATTAAATAATAATCTTTTCATACTACCTTTTTATATTCTTATATTAGGTAAAATAGATGAAAAAGCGACCCAGTTACATGCAATTGCATCTTTAAAAGTACTATTAGATGCAACTAAATCACCTAATGGAATATCTAATCGTATATCAATTAATCATTCTAATAATGATTCCAACGAACTTACTCTGGACTTACAGGAATCGACACAACGTACAACATCTGCATTTATTGAAACAACTACTAGTATTGAACAAATATTGAATGGAAGAATATCAATTGGACAAGATACAAGTATAGAACTGGTAAAGTATTTTAGATATTTAATTGAAATTTTAATTAATACAATTATATTAAATGCGTAAATATTATGTAGTATAAGCTTATGAATAAAAATTGAACAAATATTAAGTTTGTTCGGGATTTATCCCGACGTATAAACTCTTCCAAAATGGTAAGGAGAATAGGCAAATAGTGGTAGGAGAGAAATAGCGGCAAGTATCGAAAGAAAGCTTTTGTAATTGTATATAATTGTAAGAGCGTTTATTAAAATTAATATGCAATATGTAATGTCAAAATATAGTTGAATTTGTGTTGGGTATAAGTTTATTATATTGTCTTAGCAGTTGATTGTGAATTAATAGTTGAAATATCTGAAAAAATTGAATAGAATTGATTAAACGAATAAATAGCTTTCTCTTGATTTAACAGTTGTTGTTGCGGCGGTCAATTATAAATTGAATGCCGCGATGTCAAAGCTGAGTCATAGGAAGGTGATCTTTATTCTGGTCATCTTTAATGCTACTAATTATAGGTCGTCAGGTAGTATTGTAGTGCAGCAGATTTTTGTTTTAATAATTTAATTAAATTATTAATTCATCTTTCTTGGGATTGGTAGCGTTACTCTTAACTTTACAATTATATGATTAATATTAATGTGTGTGTAAAAATCTATTCTAGATAATAATTCTTATATATATAACTGCAATTGATTGAATTGGATAAATTTAAAGAGTTTGTAATTGTTTAATGATTGCTTAATCAATATTAACTGTGTGTATTAGAATGTATTTTATATAATAATTCTTATGTATACAATTGCGATTGATTAATATGAAAATCATTAAACGTTAATCGCCTTATGGTTAAATTTAGAAATATGTGTATAAGAATATATTCTAGATAATAATTCTTATGTATATATGACTGTAATTGATTAATCTGGAAAGTAATGGCCTTGATTTAGTACTTACTTAGTAGTTTATGATTAAAGAATTATTAATAATTATTTTAAGTAATTATCACAATGTAAATCATAAATTGTTATATAAACAATAGTATATTAATATATATTATTATAGTATATATTAATATATATTAATATAATATATATTAATATAGTATATTAACATAAATTGTAATATAAACAATAGTAAATTGTTTACTGAGAATTTGTAGAAGCTATGCTTGTACGTTGACATGGTTTGTTATTCACTTCTAGATGTGTTTTGAACATACTGTAGAATCCGCTTCCATGTTTACTTTTATATATTTTGAAACCTTGGCCTCCGCGTCGATAAAATGGTTCAGAAATGGATTCACAGTTGAATTTTGTACAGTGACTAGCGCTTTTGATCAAATAGCGTTGACGTTAAAAGACTTAGAGGAGTCCTGGGGCAGAATAAGTGTTGATACGGTGCCTAATGTTATACTGTGGCTTGCGCTGATGCACGATAATTCAAGCATCATTTATTTATTACTGTTTTTTAGTGCGATTTGATACGATATAAGAAAAACACGAGGTGAGGGAATGAAGCTTCAGATTCCTAGAATTTTTATGGCATTGTTGATCACGTGCTAGTGAGCCTGACCATCAGGGTACTCTCGAGGATCTATTTCTGGTAAATAGAGTTGTAAACGGTCACCTAATGAACAAAACGGTTTGCTTGAATTTTAACAACGTAGTCGTAGACACTTGGAACACATCCGACAATCATGTACATGCTAGAATTTCTAATGATTTTTCATATAATGGAGTATTATTTATATACATTCGAGGCTCTCACAGAATCTCGAACAATATAAGATTATTTATTAATGAAACGTAATGTAAACATTGTTCAGAAAAATAAAACTAAAATATTAGTGAAAATAAAAATGTTGCTTAAATTGTTAAAATTACAGCTAATAGTTTGCTGTATGGCTCTAATACGACTATAATTAAATTTAAAAATGATGTTAAAATTGAGAACATCATTTAAAAATAATGTTAAAATTGAGAACATCATTTAAAAATGATGTTAAAATTGAGAACTTTGAATTAAAAACTTATATTAAACAAATTACACGTTAGAGCAAAAAATATAATTTCATATTAATTTTTACTTGTATTTAATAATGACAAACCAAAAAAGCCGAAAATAAAAAATTCAATTACCAATTGTGCATCTATAAATAAATTTTCATATTTAACAGGGTAAAATTGTTAACTTTTCTTTTGAAATATTTTAGTATTATACTCTTTAGTCTTTTAGAGAAAAATTTCTTTTAAAGGATGAATTTTAAATTATGTAAATGATATCTAATTTTTATAAAAATTAAAAGATTCTAACGACTATATGTTATTAAAATTAATTAATAAATTGGAATTATTGTAATAATTTGATTTTATGTTTTATAATTACAATTAAAGGAAAAAAATTTATATTAATATTACAGTATTTGCATATTAAAAAATATAAAAGATTTTTTATGAATTCTTTTCTTAAACACAGTTAATTAATTTTAAAGAATAACTTTTACCATTTTTCTCAATATATATTAATCTTCAAAAATGTTTACTATTTTACTCTTCAATTTAGTCTCTGCAATAATTTAATAACAATTAATAATATATAAGAGATAAATAATGATTTTTATTAATACTTCTGCAGATATAATGACGGGTTAAATAAAGATTCTATGAAAATTTAATTTAATACATATACCTTTTTACATATCTAATTCAGTATAGCATATAAATTATTTACACCTTTTGCAATTTTCTATAAGAAACTTAAAAATATATAAGGAAAGCAACGTTTGTTAGATAAGTAGAATTATATACTCATACTTAAATATTTGTATTATGTTAATTAGTATTTGATATATAGTTCATATACGCAAGTAATTTAAAATTATTCTACAGTTATAAAATAGATCGGTTATTAAAAAACTCATATTTCGATCTTTTAATTATCAGAAACTATTATTACAATTATGTATATTTTTAATATATGTTTTATAATTTATTTTATAATTTATGTTTTTATTTTTATAATAATATATATTTATTTATAATATAAATTATAATTTAATTATAGTTTAATCATTATAAATAACTTATTTATTTTTTCCTTATGTGCCTAATAATTTTTTGTCTCGAGTATATATTCATGTTATATCGTATATGGATGCATTTAGTATTCGAATCATATTATAAACAATTATAAATTTGAACTTTCTATTACTTTTGCCACAGTATTAATTATTTTATTCGTTTACAGAATCATCTAGAATTTATTACATACTTATTATTATATTATTCTCATTATTGTTACATTAAAAAATTATATTATTCTTCATCTAAGCATTTACGAGCGTAATTATCACTTTCACTCGATATAATTACATACACAGAATCGATACCAAGAAAAAACAAAATGTGAATAATTTATTATTCGGAACACTAATGAAAAAGGATATGCAGATAATGAATCAAGTAGTTCAGGTAATATCTAACTTTCATTTCTTAACAATATCAAAAACTAATTAACGCAGTTTTTATGCAAAACAAAATGACCAATGAGTATAAATATCTTTGATAGAGTCGTTCGCAAAAAACACCAATTTGGTTTTAAATAAAACTATAAAATTTTAAGGACAAATTAAATGAACAAACAATGCAACTATACTGGTAATACCCAAATAATAATGCACCGGCAACCACAAATGATAAAAACATATACCAGTATGTTGAGGTATTCTCTACATAGCACTCGTCAACTCAGACTCACTATCTGAATCGAACGACTTATTAATTGTGATTTAATCTGAGTAATGTAGTATATATTCTCTGATGGTAAAGAATGGGGATATAATTGGACTGATGAGTAGGAATAATTAAATTGTGTGTGCTGTATCTAAATCTATAAATAGCTATTTTCTGTTGAAATGTAGACAATGTATTATATAATTATTATGCATGAAGTCTGTGTATAATTATAGCAATCGTGGAAGATCCACGGCAGAATTGATAATGGCCTTAACACTTTGACGGAGAATCATATTCATCTTATTGGTAGACTATAGTAGTATCGTGGACCTGTATTAATACGCTGGAAAGAGTGACATTACCACTTCGTACCCGGCCAATTTCCTGTCCTACTTCTTTGCTGAAGGGGTAGCACTATCAATTGTAAGTTAAACTTTAGCCTAGCTTCGGTGCCTTGCTGTGGCTATTGTTCGGATTCTCCTTATGAGATCTAAATGAAGATTGTACGTTAATCGGAGACAGACTGATGCACAGGACCAAGAACGCGGCTCACTTCGTACTTATAGATACTAGTCGCGACTTGTTACCGCCCCGTCGAAACTACTTCTATCGACTCTTCTTATTGGTCACGCTATCGGCAGTATGTTACAATATTCTTAATTAATTCGCGGAGTTTTTGGTCTCGCTTATTCTTTGGCCAAGCCCTGTTGCCATGTGGCATATAAAGATTTCACATGAATATTTTTTCTCTACTTTTCTAGCAGTAAACTCTAGACTTGGAACCTACAATGTTCTTTTGTTATATGCTTGTAACGTACTTTTAAAATAGTAAGCAACTAGCGGTCAAATTACACGGTAACGTTCCGACGTTGATTTTTATATGGAATTTCGACATACTATATGTAACTAAGATAATTAACTGACAATATAAATCAATATAAGAAAATTTAACATAAAATTAAACGTTTATGTTATTTATCGAAATGTATTTAATATAGTTAGAATTGTCCAATGATTAAATTATGGATAGAGTAAAAAATTTACAAATAATTGAATTGAATTTAAATAGAATGAAACAGGATATATGATATACGGCTATGATGAAAAATAACAAGAATTTTATAAGAGTTAATTATTATATACAATGATAATGGCAATATTTCTAATGTAGAAAGCATATAAATAATACTATAATTCGTCCAAGTATGCGATCATTGAAACATATTCTATTCAGGAAATTTTTTCAATTTTACCATTCACATGAAGTTAACATTCTTGATTTTACTAAAGTTTTCAATCATCAGTCTCAGTTAAAAATATTGAATGAGATATTAAAAAGTACAATTGCATTAATGCTATCTATATCTATGTTATATTATTGAATTAGAAATCACACAAGTAACATAGATAAGCGACTTAGAAAGTTAAATATAAATGTAAAATTATATAGTCTGATGTTTTTTTCTGATGATAAATACTTATGACTTATGTATCCTACTGTTTTCAAAGTACCTCCTATTAGGAGATAAAAATTGTAAACAATCCATATATTATTTCTAGAAAAATTTTTAATCGCTTTATATAACTAAAGATCGTTGCTTCAATTTTAAGATTACTTATTCTCATATAATACTAAAGCATTCTAAACAATATACTATATTTATAAATTAAATATATTATTTAATAAGTTCCAATCTAATCAAATTTGAGTTGTGGACGTGTAATATGAAGAAATAACATTACCTAATCAGTTGTGAATAGTTTAAATTAATAAACTTGAATTGCTATCAGAAAATATTCCTATAAATAAATATTATACAAATTCTACATAAAATTAAATTTAAACAAAAGAGAGAAAATATATTATTATTTTAAAGGGAAATGCTTTTACCTTGATATAGTATTCTTACAATGCACTTAAGTGATCTCAATACATAATGCGATGTGGCTATATGGTTTAAGATATAAGTTATAAAGACGAAAAGAAACGATACTTAAAAATTTTAATGACTTAAATATTTTTAAATATATAATACTTTATGAATGTTGATAGGAATTTCTTTAATTTATATAAGATATCAAAGATATATCATAGAGAGTAAAAAGCAAAAAATCAATATAAGAGAAATGAATTATAATAAAAGGGTAAAGTAATTATTTTTTAATGTTAAAAAAATGTGAATCCGAGAATGAAAGAACACTTGTATAATATAATATAATATAATATAATAATAAGTAAAAATAAGAATCATTAAGTAATTAATAGCTAGTGAATTTAGTATAAGATAAATATATAATTAATATCTTGTGATATGTAAAATTGATATAAATAATTATCACAATTTTTCATTTATTTATCTTGTTTTTATCTTATTTATTTTCTTGAGTTAAAATAATGTGCATTAAAGGTAATGATTAACAGAATTATCTTATAATTATCTTATAATAAAAATGGAGATATTACAATAGTTCACCTTTATTATGTACAAAATACATATCATTTGTTACGATCATTGTGTGTACTAATATCAAAACACAATCGATATTAGATGAAAAAATAATCATAAAAATAAAAATAAATAATCGTATTAAATTTAACATATATATTAAAGATATATTATTTACATTTAACATATATTATTATATTATTAGATATAAAAATTTTATTTTTCAATAAAAATAAATTATTAAACTGATCTAGTTTATTATTTTTAAAGATCGATAACAACATAATAAATAAAAAATAATTTTTATAATAACCATTGCAAATATCTTATTTAAAAGTAATATTATATTTTAGTATTATAATCTTTTAATATTAAATTTTTAAGAAATTAGAAGATTTGAAAACGTTCATTAAATTTCAACTAACTATTTATAGTATATTCAAAAGTTTTCGATTTAAATTTTTTTAATTTGATGATGTAAGAATTTATATTTAATAACTTTTTCCTATAATATGTATGTAAGTTTATAAAATGAAATAATATAATTAAACAGTCATATTTCATTTAGGGAGAAGAAGTTGAAGAACAAGAAGCTTTAGACATGACATGGCCTAATACATCAAGCAAAAGAATTACATATGTGCTTGTAGCTCCAATTTTATTTCCATTATGGTTGACGTTACCTGACACTCGAACACCTAAAGGTTTCATACATTATTTTTCATTAAAAAAACTTTTTCATAATTTATACAATTTTCTTTAAATTTTCTTTAATTTTCTATTGTGAAAACATAATATCTTGTCTTTAATAAACGTAACATCATTTTTCTGAATACGGCATAAATGAATATCATAAATGTTAGCACAAATTATTTCAATAGATTTTAAAGTATGGTAATGTTCGAAATTCTGTGGATTTTTCGATCGTCTAAACTATCTTTTTGTTTGTAAATTCTTTGGAAATATTCAATGTGTTTATGATTGCCAAATGTGTCCCAAGATCCTACGAATATAATCAGAAAATACATGGAGTATTTTCTTTTCTTGTTCATGACCTTTTTGCCCATGTTTACTCGGACTTTATCTCGAAATTTCTATAATAGTCAGTATGACCAGCAAGCGTCTTGCAATACGTGTCTAGTATAAGCAAGACCTTGTAGGAATAATTGCATTATTGTCAAACTTTTTGATGTTTTCATAACTGTCGATACAAATTTGAAAACTATAAAAATCCAGCTATGCTCTAAAATCTCGACGCAACCATGTTAGCTTCAACTACTTCAACACCGACACTTCACTCCCACCCCATTCAAAAGAGCGTTAACACTATGTAGCTAGGGCTTGAATGACAGATTAAAATCAGTTTGTACTTAATTACTAAAACTTCCCACTATCAAAGAATTTAAAGATAACAACTCTTACTCCTACTAAGACTTGGGTGAAGACATTAAAACTAAATAGCACTCGCGCTGCGCTTCAGAATTCTCTTAGATATCAGCTCTTTTTATAATAGTCGCCAAATTGTTTATACAATAGTCTTACAAATAAACAAGAGATTCTCAAACATCAATGTTCGGCAATTATAGTGGAGCTTGTACCCGCGCTGATACCAAGTTATTGGTTACGTAACGTTAAAGTTATGAGGTGTTCAATTTATGACTAAATGCTGCATTCGATACTAACCTGGATTCTGCTTACCGAGGAAAGTAACCGAGAAAGTGCGAAATAGTCAAGTAGCAACTAACACATAAACTTCTGGACAGCGTCTGTCACGGTATTTAATATATAATTGAACGTCACAGGCGCATACAATCAAATACTATATCCCTGTAAGTAAAACTAACAGACCTAAACACCTCCGGAATTATTTAAGAAAGTATTGACCAGTAAATTCATCTACAATGAACACTGACTATTATACTAAAATAAATAATGCAATTTCAGGTAATCTTAGTCATTTTTTCCCGATCCGTCGAAGTCTCATTGCCAGGTTTCATTCGATAGTAGTGATCGCTAATTGCCTTAGTAGTATTTGTATAGGCATCAAATTTCTGTTTCCTTTTATATATATCCATATTGTTAGTGTTCACGTACTAAATGGCTGATTGCCATGCAATCTTGATACTCAATTACAAGTTGATGGCACTTTGCTTAGGTTGGGTTTCAAGTTTTTAGCGTCCATGTTATCTGCTTGAAGCGGACGCTCTTAACTGCTTTTATGTTCTTATTTAAAGATTTAACACGGTCCCTTGCAGTCGATCTCCAAATTTGGAATACAGCACCAAATCGTTACTTCCCTTGTAATAGACCCCACTATTCGAAGCGGACCTCTTGCCTTTAGTTACCCTTTATGTATGTAAAGGTTGGACCGAGTTGAGATGGAAGTTTATCTTCCTAAGCTCTAATATAGGGATTCTCCTCAGCACAGGATTGGGTCCAGGCTTATGGCTAAAACTTGTACTATTTCTCCGGATCAATCAATTGTATGTTAAACGCCGTGTCTTCAGGCTACTGTATTTGACTTAAGTGGTTGCATCGAAGTGGGATGACACGGGCTGGTGGTTGATAGTATAACTAACGGTAGTGCTTAATTGTAAGTTAAACGATACTTAATCAGCTTGGTGTAATACAGGATAAGGTTAGGTGTTAGATTCACTGACGTTCTGAATTTTTAATTACTATTTTGAGCTGTTTATTTAAAGAAAACTGAAATTCTTGAAGTAAATGACCGAAATCACTGATGAAGTCTAATTTAATGACCTCACTCCGCTCCTTGTGGAGGTGTTATCATTTTCAGTATTCTTGGGAGTGGGAAGATTTGATGATTGGTTCATAACTAATTATTGTGCTGTGATTGGCGCTTTTGATAAAATAATGTTGATGTATTTAGAGTGGTGTTGGACCACAATGGGTGTTTGCTACGTGGCAAAAATGGTGATGAGGCTTGCGCTGTTGCACAACATTTGAAACGTTGCTTGTTGTTTATTGTACATAGCGCGAATCGGTACAGTATAAGAAAAACACGAAGAGAAGTAACTAGGTTTGAGATTCCTTGAATCTTTACGGTATTGTTGATTTTGTTAGTTCTATATTATAAAACACGTGATAGTCAACTTGACCATCAGAAAACTTTCAAGGTTTAGTCCTGAGAAACATACTCGTAAAATGTTATCTGGTAACGAAAAGGGTATGCTTCATTTTTTAACGTCGTAATCGTAAGTACTTTAGACGCATGCGACGATCATAAAGAAATTAGGATTTCGAACAAATTTTCAAACAATTGGTAATTATTAAGAAACATTCGAGATTTCAACGGGATCTGGAATGATGTTCTGTATACATAAAAAATATTTTTTACAATTGATTATAACAATGATTTTTTTATTACAAAATCCTAATGAATGTATATCATTTCATTAATTATCTAAAATTTAGAATATTAGAAGTGAAAAATATTTCAGATTATTCACAAGCATAATATGTATATCAACAAATACCAGTTTGTAAAGTAGCATATACCGACTTTATAATTTTATTTGGTTATCATTGCTCTTATATTTAAACTATTTTTAATTTTATTGATACTAGAAAATATAATTATTATTTATAAATAATTAAGAAATTCATTATAAACTTTGAAATATTAGAAAGCAGAAGTAATATTATAAATAAAGAAATTATTACTGTTCGAGAACCAAATAGCAAAAAAGAGGATATCTAAATAATGTTTCCTTACTTTTTTCTTTGAATATTTTTTATATTTATGATTGTCAGATGTGCCCAAAGCGCAACGAATTTTGCAATAATATTTCGTACGGTCGACTGCCGGTTCGATGCCTCCACCACCTAAAACGGCGTCAATACTACCGGTCAAAGGCCACCCATGACAACTGAATAATTAGTTGTCATCCAATAACAAAAATTTTCCAGAAAAGTCCTCCCGCAAAGAGCGTATTGAAGAGTTTAAGTACAGCGACTTTGGCGCGCTGCCTCAGATTCCGCTTGGGTCTTTAGAATCATGGTATCGATTTATTGACCTGTAATCTGTCAATATAAAGTTGTGAATAGTGAAAAGCTTCTCCGCGATCAGTGCAAAAGCAAGGTATCAAGGTTCGTTCAAGGACCACAAGGCACGCACTGTGAGGGAAGCAACGAACTCTGGACTGTGCTACAAATCCAACGCGACCAAAGAAGAGGCAGTCGCCAATACTCATTCGCGGTACACAAAGAAAGGCGCGAACAAGCATGAGCGGAATTATCCATTGAGCTCACACTCAATCCAGCAGGTAAACCCTGTTGATCTAAGGGGACATAACATAGTCCATGCTTGGTAAGATTTACGCCTGAATTTTGCTGTAGTCTGGACTACAACAACATACAATTATAACACTTAGCATCACTCCAAGCGTCGTGAGAATCAATTTACGCCTGTTCAACACGTTTTGTAAATTCACTAAAAGCTATCGCGGTGTTCGATTCGTGTCTGAATGTCAAGATAGTCCAAGATTTGTAATTCTAAATTAAAACAGCATTATAATTATACCAAAACGTTTAAAGATAGCATTATATTTCATACGTTAAAATAAACACCATTTTACAGTATTACCAACGCCACTTTGCCTATGTTTTATTCTATCCTGCTATCTCTCTATCTCCACTATCTGCCTCTCTCTCCCTCCATCTGGGAGAGTGTTTTCTCGGGCTTAATTCCCGAACAATTACAAATAATTTGTAAATGTATATTATTCATTAGTATTTATTATAATTGAAACGAATATTAAAATATTAAAGAATTTATTTATTTCAGGAAAAAAATTTTTTGCATTTACATTTATTGGATCTATATTTTGGATTGCTGGATATTCGTATTTAATGGTTTGGTGGGCAAATATAGCCGGAGATACAGTGCAAATTCCACCAGAAGTAATGGGACTTACATTTCTTGCTGCTGGAACTAGTATACCGGATCTTATAACAAGTGTCATCGTAGCACGGAAAGGCTTTGGTGATATGGCTGTTTCAAGTTCTGTTGGTAGTAATATTTTCGATGTTACAGTTGGGTAAGTTATATTATGCACTTCAATAGTTTAAACATTTCAATAATACCTTAATAATAATAAATTATTTTTTAACTTTAATTTTTAATTCCAAGTATTAGGTACGAAGTTTTAAACAAATAATCCATGTCCAAATTGAAAAATCATATCTAATTTGAAATCTTTAAAATAGATATATAAAAACTCCTTGTTACAACCATTGTATAATATTAGATTGATTATTAAGAGAAACAGATTCTGATGTTAAACAAAAATTAAATCAATAAAAAATGATTATTTAATGTCAATAAAAAAATCTCGAAATAAGGAATCTCATTTATCTCTTGGTAGTACGTTCATTATTTTAAAATTCCTTCAAAACAACTTTCCGCCCCTCCATGTCCGTTACTCATCTTAAAGGCGATATCTTATAAACATTGACGTTTGAATATATAATAGCGTATAGTAACCAGCGCCTAGCAACGAGCATGGAAAATTATTCTAATGCGCAGTACTTTTGCAAACACCAAATTTCTCTAGATGCAACGGTGCCAAGCAACGATTCTATAAATGGCCGCATGAACAATGCTTCGTCTAGTACTCCAGATGACTAGAAGGCAATAATTATAATTAAAGAAGAAACTAGATTGAACTGATGTAAAACCATTCTACAGTTTATGTTGATTCAATACGTGGCATTTAACACGGTGAAACCTAACAGGCTCGCGGCTCGGCCTTCAACTTAGAATTTACCATCGCAGTATTCCGACAACTGGTGTATTTCCACTTCACTGCAAAGTATCCAGTAAGTTTACAACCGGCTAACAACACGGCATTCAACTTACAATTAAATAAAAAAGAAGCAGTTTAATCATTTTACTATACTCATCAGGGCAAAAACTCACTGTTTTCGAGATTCTGACAATAAATCTCTTGGAGTGTGTTCAGAATTATGGCCTTCCCTTTCTTAGAATGCTCACGTGATTCGAGTAGAAAATGTAAATACAACAGGCCGAAAAAGATATCGGCAGTCAATTCGAATATATAAATCAGACCGGTAATACTTAGTTATTGTTCCCTGTTATATTCATACGTTATTTTTCAAGCCAGCAGTCGTATTAAAATCTGTGTTATTTTTAGACTTGTGATATTGTAACAGTTTGTGATTAGTCGGTTCGATCAACGTGAATTGGAGACACGGTTTAAATTAGGTACTAGGGCTACTAACCTGCAAACTTACGTTCATTCTAAATAATTTATATAAGTTGACACCCAACACAGCAATAAGCGGACATTAAGACTAAACGGAGTTGATCTACATTTACGCCATTACTATTATACGTCTCAAACAACATCTTACTCAGGTTACAATTGAGTAGCGAGACAACTATAGCCTTTTATTATGATTTTCTACTATCATACATCACTACCATAACGCAGCTATCATAGCAATACAACCAAACACACTTATCATTCGGCTATATTCTGTAAATATTCATTAACTATTTATATATTTATTATTTAATTATTCGCGATTCCGATGGAATGCGAGTCGCTACATTTTAATTTTTGTTTACTTTTAAATGTGACTTCTATAATAATACTCGGAGAGTCTTTCACGCGATTTAGCTGAAAATTATTATAATGGGAAGTCTCATACTTCGTGATTGCCACTTTGTTTATACTCCCAGTGTTTCCAGGCAAAGCGTTGTGAGCTTTAGAATTGTCGCGCGCCTAGTAACAAGGCTCCCCCCGCCAGTGTCTCAACCTTC
>JAPYYT010002422.1:0-21021 GCA_030522565.1 Ceratosolen corneri | reverse complement strand
GCTTTTACCCCCTCGGGCTCTCTCCACTATTCCCGTGAGGCAAGATGACGATGCTGAAATAGTGTGCCCCCGGCGGCCCTTATCCGTCGCTTTGATATCTACCGGCGCTCGATCTCTCCTTGGCGCATCTTGGGCGTCGGGGGCAACTCGGCGAGCAATGGCGTTACCTCGCGGGCCTTAATGATGATATTGAATACGCCCGACACCCCGTATTTTGGCCCGATTATCCAGGCAAATATCTATACATCGGGATGTGGACGCGGGGCCTTGTGTGGCGGGGTTTGGCTTACAATTTCGATTTGAATTAAGGGAAAGCAACAACAAGACAAACAAGAGGATTACAGAGCCTAATTACGATTCGCATGGCTCGTGGAGGGCGCTCGGGTACCGTGTTCGCATTGGCAATGATCGAGACGGGGATCAAAGTGGCCTATACGACGACGGCCTGCACTACACTACGACTACAATCAGCGACTCGAGTTTCACTTAAATGCATATTAAAATTGTCCGAAACAAAGTTACCGATATATCGGGGCTGAAATTAGTGGTACGAAAATTGCACGGCCTGTGTCCTACCGCGGCCGCCTACTGTCTGCAATTTTGCATTGAGATCGGGCTTCCATGCCTCGAATGAGAATAAAATGATATTAAATGAGAGGCGGCTTGCAATTCGCATTTCCCACTAAACCAACTTACTACTCATCCCCGCCAACGTTTATGGATCAACAATTTTCGCACGCGGCGTCCGCGCGCAATTGTATGATTTGTTTGCATTTATTTGGCCGTTGGAATGAAAAATACCTGCTAATAGCTCGGCCGACCGCTTCTCCCGCAATTAATGTGTGGCTCGGCTAATGGCCGCCGACACCTTGCGTGACGCTCATTTGGACCGCTCGACTGTCGATTTCCCGTACGCACGCGCTCCCCCAGCACCACACCGAGGCTGCGGTGGTGATGGCGAGGGGGTGGGGCGGGTGGGGGTGGACCGTGCTGGTGCAACAGCGAACGAGAGCTTACAGTCTCTAAGAAAAGCTTGGATCGTGCCCAAAAGTCGATGCTTGGAAGGCATCCAAAAGCTACTAATTAATTGCTTATCCATGGGAGGAAAGGAGCCAAGCCAGCCAGTCATTTTCCCGAGAGATACGCGATTCCCCGCCCCTCCCTCCCTTAAATTCACCCTCGCGACTTCTTATAATCCCTCATTTAGGCATTCTTGTCCATCCGCTAGGCGATTTAAGAGGCCGTCGTGTCCTTACAAATACACCCTTATTCCAAGATAAACACCAACGCTAGCTCAAGTAATCATACATTTTTCTGTCCCAAGTGATATTTCACTTTTTATTCGCGCGCGCAATAATAGTCGTAAGTACTCGTGTGTACGTACCTTGGTATATAATCACATAAATTCGCCGCGCATCAGAATAAAGTTCCCGAAATGGATGAAGGGTGAGAGGGGGGGTGGGTTGGGGGGGATGTAAGAAAAATAAAAAGAAAATGAAAGGAAAGAACGTGAGACAGATACGAATAACTTCTTTCCCGACATTTTACTCTTATGCCAAAGCCTCGTATTAGTGCAGGTATGTGCAAACATAATGGGAGCAAAGTGAAGCGACAAAGTGACTGTCGATGAAACGCTTGAAAGAACTGTTACGTTAGTCTCGTAAATCGCACGCGACACCCCGTGCATCGGAAAGCCGAAAAACAAAATGGAACAAGAAAGACTTGACGCAAATATCGTAAACGTCCCTAAGCTCTCACTCCCGATCCATAAATCCGAGCTCAGCGTCCCGTTCCCACTCGCGCACGTGATGATAAATCCCCGATCGCGGCTTTTTAACGCCCTGGTCGCCAGGGCTCGTTGCCGCACTTGCGCACGCGGTGTCCTTCCCTCCCCACTACCTCCCCAACCCCGCACACACACAACGCCACCCATCACCCTCCCCTCCTCCGACTTATTTATAATTCCGTGGTGGGCGTGAGGCCTGCGTCGCACTAAGCAGCGAGCGACCACTCGACCACCACAATCGCCAGGCTCGCCGATATTTATTATTGCCGTGTACGCGATCTCGATATCGCCGCGCGTCCACGTGTGCGCCGCATTGGCAATTCTAATTGAATTTTGAGCGGCGAGGGTCGGTTACGTGAAAGCCGACCCGACAATACAACAGCCGCGGACCTCTCGTTATTATATTAATGAAGCGAGCGCGGTTGGCGTCTCGTCGACGGGCTTCCCCACGTACAAGTGCAAAAATTGCGTCACGCGACGAGCCTTTCTAGCCCCCCGGCTTTCCCCGACACGAGTTTTTCCATGGGTGGCAGTGGAGGGGCGGGGGGGAGTGGGGGAGAGCACGGTAATCGTTCGGGAAAGTGCAACTTTACGTTTCCACGCATTCTCGCGCGGATCGAGCCGAACGACGATATTGCAATTTGTAAACAAGAATGATTAAACAACAAGATATAAACGTTATCTTGTCCAATTAACGCGCTAAAACATGCTCTCTTCTATAAATTAGATCGCACACACACACACGCATTTATATATATTTCTCTTTTTTTATTGCGTGTAAATTAAAGATAATTATTGTTGGTCGTAGTACGGGTAGCTGCCGAAGTATAATAAGTTTCTTTTCCCCTTTGCTGCGTAAATTCTTCATTACTGTCTCACAACAGCGCTTGTGGCATTGAATTGTTGAGTTGCTTGGCTCTCGACCTGCTCTCGACGCGATTCCCTACCACATTTCCCGATTAAAAATCCTCATCCTTAGGCGCACATCTTCTTCTACGCAGGCAGGTTACAGAGTGACTAATTACTTCTCGACAACAGAAGAAGAAAAGAAAGAGAGAGAGAGAGAGAAAAAGCGAATAGAACAGACGAGAGGGAAAAAGGGAAGAGAACAGAGGACGGGGCACACGGAAATAGCGGAGCTGTATATGAGGGGAAAAAAAAAAAAAAAGAACATGTAATGCCTAGTTGCCAGTTGCCTACTCGACGGCATTGTCGTCGTCGTCGTCGTCGGGAAAATGAAATTATTGCCATTATCGCGACTTTGCTTATCGAGAGCTCAACCTGCATGGCAAACGACGCGCAATGATAAACCGTCGACGCACCGACACAAGCCGACTAGCGGCAACCTTGCCCACACCACACCAACAAAGAAAGTTTCGTCTATTAAAAGAGCAGAGAGCGGCCGATGCCGGCGCCTCGGTCGCATAAATTTACATCGCCGCGTGAGTGAGGCCCCACATGCGTGCACGCTCGCGTGATGCGTGATCCGGTGCGCGCACAAGCGCAAGCGCACACGTCCAAGCGCACCCGCGAGTACTGTTTTCATTAGGCGAGAGAAGTAATAAACAAAGCCACACAGCCACAATTAAGGATAATAATAACGGAAAAGGGCCGGGAGCCAGTCGTCGTTACGACATTGCGCCAACGAGCAACGCTTTGTTTACGGAGCGTGGATGGCTCGTTGAATTCAGGAGCCCCCCACCCCACCCACCCACCCCTACCCACCCTCTCCCTCGCTCTCTCTCTGTATCGGGCTGCTGCCGGGAAGGAGGAGCGAGCCAGATAAAAAAGTAAGTCACTCGTTACTATGGGCCTGTGTGCCGGTCGCTCGGGGCCCGGGCTCCCGCCGAAAGCCGAGAGCCACGCGAATTTTTCAATATCATATCTGCGCATCGCAACCTACCGCGCACACAGAAGACAGAGGGAGCGAGGATGAAAGAGGGTCGGGCGGTTTGCATTTATGTGTAAAGCCGAGCACGTGTGCATGCATATGCGTGGACACGTGAAACGTAACGCAGGTTTACCTCGGGCGCAGCGTCTCTGGCAACACGCGAGCATTGCTCCCGGTATAAATTATGTGGGGATTTCTTTCGGGGCGGCTCGGCAGAGAGAGAGAGAGCCTACTTTATGGGATTGCATCCGCAGCGCTCTTCGTGACATCAAAGGGGGCTCCTCGCGAGGCAAAACCAACCTCCTCGGCGACGAGCCGCCTTTCGCCGGACCTTCTTCCTTCCTTCCTCCCCCCTGCGCCCCCCCGTCCCAGCCGCTCTTCTCCCGGCGGCTCTCGAGTTCGCTTAATAACGCGGGACAAGCTGCTTCCGAGCGGCCCCGGCGGCTATTCTTTGTCCTGCTGCCACCTTTGTCCTTATCGGGCCGACGAGGGCAGAGTGTCGCGGGGACGTGCCTCGGCGCTTATCGAGGCGCTAATTGCAATTGCTTGTGCGGCCCGCTTATCTCGCGCCTCAAAAGCTACGTTGCCTCAAAAGCCGCCAACTGCCAAACGACTGTGTGTGCGAGTGAGAGAGAGCAGGAACAATGCCAACTCAATCGTATGCTAATAAAGCGAGTGTGCGAATCCTCGGCGGGCTTAGAGCTCGCCACGCCTTCCCCTCCCGCGCGACCCTCCCCCCCCCCACCCCCCGTCAGCTTGGCATCGCGAGCCCCTCTAAATAATTGCCAAGAGGGTATTGGTGGATTAAAGAGAGAGATGCCCGGCGATAAATGAATCGGGGCCGCTTGGAGAGTGGCGCGTGATCGAGCAGCTGCACAATGAGTGTCGAAATTATTTATCGCGTTCCAAATGAAGCCTCGCCGCCGCCTGTAATTGCCGCGCGCCTCCGTCCTCCGGGTGATTTGCAACGCGGAGGCCCCCGCGACTCCCGCGGACGGATTCGCGACCGCTCGCATCGAGGAGGGCCTTAATGGCGAGTTATTGCGTGCCGCGCGAATTCGTTACGGACGGCCCGACTGGGTCACGTGCAGATATATTAAGCGCCTCGTCCTGGACCGCTATGCCCCTCCCCGTTGTCCAGCAATTTTGCAGGAAGCCCTGGTCCTCGGTGCTGCCCTCGGCCCCTATAAATTACCTTGATGCGTCGCATTTCACTCGAGGAGGTGGAAAAAAAAACATGCTGGCCATTATGTTCCGATTGTCGGACATTGTTTTCTAAAAATGCGCCGCTATTGATTAGTTGTCTCGTCGGGCTTGGCTTAGCTTTCTCTTTTCAGCTCGTTATTCGTCTGGGATAGCGCCGTGCTCTCGCTCTTTCGAGGCAATTGCCCGCTGAGGATGATTAGGAGACGCGTCGCCGCTGCCCTCGATGATTTACCACCGGCATTACGCGTGGGAGGCGTTTATTCGCGTTTTCCTCCTTTTCGCGAGTCCGCCCAGTCGATATAATCCGTCGAATTGTCCGGCAAAAAGGCATTCCCAATTCAAGTTTGCAAATCTCCAGCAAATTGGCAGTTATTAACGGGGGGCAAGAGAGGGAAGGGCAAAGGAGAGCGATATTATTGCGCGTCCAAAGTATGTCAGAAGGACGAGGAGTGGCTGGTAACTGGCTGTTTTGTTTGTTTGTACGGAACGAGCTCTCGAGGGTGAGTATTATAATAGGGAAGGGAGGCTGCTGTGGGGCAACGTTGGCCATTATAGGTGGGGAAGGTCAGGGCTCAGGCGTTGAGCGAATGAACGATCGAGGCTCCATCGGAGCCCGGAATGTCGCCCCGCGCCCCGTCCCCCGCGCCGCCTAAATGACGACGATATCGGACTGGGGTGTCGCCACTCCTCGTTTACGAGCATTAAATTTCGTCGGCTGGCGGAAACGAGAGAGGCGAGAGATAAATAAATGCAATTTTCAAGTGTGCGGAGGAGCCGATATTAAGGAGATGAGAAAACTAAGATGCGCGTATATAGCCACAGAGACAAAGGCATAAACTTCGTGTTTAAAGAATAACGCGTACAGCTGGAAGAATAAAGTGCTCGCAGTAAAAAAGAAAGGAGAAGGAGAAGAAAAAAATAGCGAAATTACGGATGAATAAAGGCGAGAGTTATAAATCGGGCAAAGTGCGAGAGAGAGAGAGGCAATCTAATAAGATAGGCTAAAGAGCGCAGCTAGGCAAAGGATGTAAAATAAAGTGGTGAGGGCGAGACGGTGGGGGAGGGGGCGGCGGCGCGGGCAATAGGGCATAAAAAGGAGTTTAATTGTACGAGAAAGAGCGTAGGGAAAGAGAGAGAAGGGAAAAAATTAGAAAACAAAAATATAAATTTAGTGATTATATCAATTGATAATGCCGTGGTGGTTATAAATGGGGCGATTGCATTTTTCATGCCGTCAGGCAGGAGGCGGAATTTATTTAAAAGAAAAACCAAGCAATCTGTAATGAATGAAAGAAAATGGTAGAAATAACAACAAAAAATTGCTGGAAAACAAAAAAGCGGAAGGATAAAGTGTCCACTGTAAAGAACATTTGAATTACGGATGAGAAAGTGGAGTTAAAGGAGAAAAAGGAAAATGGAGCGAGCGAAACGCCAGAGTGAGAGAATAATAATAATAATAATAAGTGGGATGATGGAAGGCGGGGGGGTATGTGGGTGGGTGGGTGGAGGGTGGGGGAGGGGCAGCGGCAGCGGCGGCCGAGGAGCCAGGGAGACCGGATTAAAGTAGCACGCTAAAGTAACAAAAACGTAAAGTTGCTCGCAAACAAAGCGAACAATCGCAATAATGAAAATAGTAAATGTTAAATAACGCGGCAAGATAGGGCTAAAGAAAATGAGAGATCGCGCAACGGCTTATGCTGCTCGTAAAATCTCCCCCCACCTGCCCCCTTCCCCACGTAGCAACGGGACCTTTCGTTCCGTAAACCTGATAAACGACTGGACGCGCTCGCCTTGAAATTTTGGCGGAAACATACGTGATTTACTGATTTACTTGAGAATTGGCTCGAATCGAACCGATTACTCGAGAATCTGCGCGACTCGGCCTCCACTGCCAGGTCACCCAAAACACAATCCCAGCCACAGGTTGGCCCAATGAATAAACATTGCCAATGATCAGCTAGGAGTGCGAGGCCGTGTGAGCGAGGGAGCGACTCCTCGGCTCGGCCCGTAAGGAGGAAAACGGGAGGATGAAAACGGGAGGCGAATCGCCAAAGCGCTCGTCGGGAAAGACGGAGAAAAAAACGGGCGCGGATCGTCCTCCTCGGTATGCACGGCCAGCAGCAGCTGGTGCGACCGGCCACCGTCACGGCTGCCGAGCCAACCGCTCTCTTCCCCCTAAAAACTGTGCTCACTCGCGCGAATACGATCCTCGCCAACTAACACCAATGCAATGGCCTCTCGCGGCTCCGGCCACTTGAGATCCGCGAATGGCGCCCGAGTCGACTGATCCCGGCCCGATGAAAAGACAATAACGCCCCTCGCTCCCGTCCCTCACCCTCCGGGAGGGCAACGATGCTGGGATGTCGGCGTTATCGGAGGCTGGGCGCGAGCGGGGCCGAGTTACGCTCGGCATTTCTATTTCGGCGCAGGTGTCGAAAGCATTAGGTGTTTGGTTTGCGCGCGCGCGAGTCCATGGGGCCATCGGGCAACCATCGGCATCGTTATTTTTGACAGTTGGAGCAATATTCTCGGAGGAATTTATCGCTGCGCGCACCGCCGGGGCGTATCATTCTTTTTTCTTCTTTCCTTCCTTTTTTTCTTTTTTTTATCTATAAAAAAGACTCGAGGACTCTTTTATTTCTGGTGAATTTATGAGTTTCTTTTCAAGTAAACCGAGGAGCGGATTCAACATTGTTCATTGTGATTTATGAATTTCATAAGTGAATGGAGGCTTGGCATTAAAATAAATATAGATCGCTAGATCGGCGAGCTCTTTATGTAATATTGTTTAATTGAACTTGGTTGCCGAACACTGATTCCATTAGTCAGTCCGATTATCGATGAGGGGCAGACTTTTTTAAGCCGAGAAGCATGGGTTAATGCGCTGGCAGAGGAAGTCGTTGTCCAACTCGAGTCGCGCACTCTCCTCGTGCGCGTACGAGCGATATTCGTTAAGCGAGGCATGGGGCTTGGGTTATTGCGCCGCTCGCGACCTTTGAGTGCGCAAACCGAGTCCCGTAAGTCATTGGGCTGAGAATCTTTCAGAATCTCGGGTTGGCCCTGCTGAGGCGACAGCAGAGTATCGAGTTGAAGGCCGTTTGCGTAGGAGGGATCGCGAAACGGAGTGAAAAGTGTCGGCGCTTATGTTTTGGTGTGGCGAGAGCGAACGATGCCCACATTATAAGGGAAAAGGGGAAGAAAAGTACAGTGGGAGACGAAGATAGGAACATAAGGAGGAGGAGGAGGAGGAGGAGGAGGATGGCTTGATACTGGCGAGTGGTGGTGTGACAGTTTTGGAACATTAGCGATAACGTAACAATAATGTAGCCCTCGATATTCTTCCACAATGCCACGTTAACTGTCGTATTATCTCTTTAACGTCTCGCGTTATCGCCGCCCCATTGTACAGCGGCAATTGAAGCAGCGCTCATCCTCCCCGAATAAACAAAATATTAGGATTTAAACGTTTGGCATTATACTTGCCGTCTCGCTCCCGTTCTCAATACCTCGCATCAAGCACATTGCAATTATCCAAAACTTTCGACCCTCGTTATGGCGGATGCGTGTAATTTTAGCGCACTCGCCATTAAATTATGCGGAGCAGGCGGTGCTTGGAATCTAGTCCCATGAAAAATAAAATGCGCACAATAGTGCATTATAATAATTGCCAGCCCAACAAGTCCGATTATATGCATTAATCTCGTTGAAGACGTATTATCGCGCCGTGTATCGAAGCTCCGTGGTGACGGATCGCGCGCAATAACCGAACGTAACCGATACTAATTATTATACAAATGCATTATCTCGGGCGGCCGTGAGTGGGCAGCGGTGTGATGCAAGACTGGCCGTAGCTCGTCCCGTCGATAACCGAATTCATCCTTCGTGCCTCCTCCGGTCTGCCAAGCAGCAGCGAACCCCAGGACTCGGGCCTCGCCTCGCTCCAGCAATCGTACGACTCGTAGCTAAAAACGTTTACAGCGCTTTCTCAATTAACGGCGCCTCCGTCGCCCCGGGCGCGTAACGCTCAATGGGCGCGCAACTCCGCACTCGAGGTATTTCCCCGGGGAGCTGGCGGCCACGGGAGCCATTGTTCCCTTGGCGTTCCGGCGCGGATCTGCCGAGGCAGCGGATGTGGCGTTGTAGCGCCGCCTTGTGCATAATGCGCGCGAGCGCGCGAACAAGCGCGCAATCGTGTTTCGCCCGAGTCCGGAGATTGGCTACTACTAACTCCGGGTTGTATCGAAATTCCTTTCGGCCTACTTTCGTTCGCGCGCTTCATGCTCATGTGCGGCGGACGCGGCTGGCCTTTAAAGGACATCCCACCTTGTCGACACCTCGCCAAATTGCTCCTTATCTCGCTTGGCACATTTACAAGATGCACGAACGTGTCCGCCGCTTGTTTCCAGTCTCCTTAGCCCTAGCTCCCGCGCAATTGGCCTTAAATATGGCCGAGATTTGCGTGGAAAGTGTCTGCGCTCCATTTCCATAAGGCTTAGGCTAATATTTGGGCTGAGGAGAGGCACGTGGAGGAGGGTGGAAGATAAAGTTAGACTGGCTGTGCGTGCGCGGTGTTTTGTCTGGTGGTGAGGGAAGGAGCGAGGTTGGCGTTAAAAAGTAATTTTTGAATGTTTCTGGTATGCTCGAGTTGAGCGTTTGGCTGGCTCGTTCCCCGGCCAATTAGCCTTGAAATTTGTAATCCATAAGCTATTATTACACCGATAGTCCATTCTGCTGTAAGTTTTATTGAGTCTTGGCCAGATGGTAATTGGGGGCTTTTCATCATCCTCTCGTTCGTTGGCTTGTCAGTAGCTACGAGCTTATTGAGCAAGTCGCCTAGACGCTTTCCATCATTGCCAATTAATCCCCAGGTAATTAATTAAGTTTGAGATTGTCGGGTGAAATACGTTCGCGAGCGCGTCCAAAGAAATAGTTGAAAGTCGGGATTTGCATTGGCAACAACGAATTGCAATACTTATTTACTGCAATAACCCAACTAGATATTCCATTTGCATTTATATTAATTATGCCAGGCTCTTACAATGTGCATCGCTCATAAGCAATTGCTCATATTTATTACTTGGGCAAAAAGCATTCTAAGCGATGAAACGCATTACTATCGTCCAACTAGAACGAGGCTCTTTGAGAAGTATGAAAAAGTTGAGGTGACGTAACTCATCGTAACCCATGCATTTTCAGAAAACCGAATGGCCACTAACGAAGGGCTGCCCATAGCCAATGAAAGACACCACAGTTGGTCAGCCGAGCCCCGTAAACATATTAATGTGTATGTAGTTAAAGACGGACGTGAAGTGTAAATTTTATTGCCTGTTAAAGTGTTGTCTACTCCATTAGCCGATAGTACATATCAATTTTACGCCGCGCAATCATATAAAGATAGATAGGCACTACCTCGACACAACAGCCGAGCAGCGTTCGATAAATGCTAGTAGCGCTTTATTAATTATCAGCTCAACGTCGGTAAGCGTATGAAATTCAAATTAGAATTTTCGATTGTAACGAGGCATGCTAAATAAAAGCAAGTAAGCGTCCACTTGGGCAATAAAAGCTGCAAATCGCTAATTCGCGTTGGCGAACAAACAGGTCAAACAAAACAAAAAAAAAAAAAAACATAGCGACTACAGGACACGTGCACGCGCCCATACACAAAGGGGTGGGGTGGGGTGGGGTGGGAAGTGGAGAAGAAAAAGAATAATGAACGATAACTCATGGTGAGCAAAGAGGTCAGTAGTCTGGATTCCTCTAGGCATCGAGGGTCCACTAAATTCGTGCATGATCGAAGTTCCGCTCGGGGCTGCGGGGAGCGAGGGGAGTAAAATCGTGTCGAGGGTGCGTATATAACAGTGTGTCAGCCGGGGCGTGTTAATCGGGCCGCGGTGTTTAACCGGGGCGACGAGCGGCCAAATGATAGAGCGAGAGTGAGTGAGTGAGTGAGTGAGAGCGAGAGAGCGAGAGAGAGCGGTAGATAGATAGATAGCGCGAGGGGTTCCGGGGTCGGTGGGGTGGGGTGGAGAACGACGTGGTGGTGGTGGTGGGGCGGAGAAGCCCGAAAGCACGTGGGGCGTCGTCCCAGTGTTCAAGCGTAAGGAGGCCTCGGGTGTGGCCCCGTAACGCGAGCGACATCTCCGAGACGTCGGCCGAACTGCCGCGTCGACTCTCGGCCGGTAAGTCGCGCTCCGAGGGTAGATGCCGCCGTCAATTCGGCCCCAAACGGCGGGTTGTTAAGGCGAGGGGGCGGGGGGATGCGGCCAGCTTCTACATCGCATTGAATCGCTTCATTTTCGTTTTTATGCGCCACTCGGGCCGTGATTTGCCACGCCGGCTGCCCGGTAATTTTACGAGGGGGCGTAAATTACGGCCCCGCAATAACATAACGCGACGATAATGGCCGGATATAATTTCGGCGAGATGGACTTTTTAGTTGTAAAAAGCGCCGTTTTCAGCTGGCTTATCGTACTTTTCAATTAAGCGCGGCCACTGATTGTCTTAATAAAATAAGATTTATCGGGCAAGGCCGAGCCGCGCGCTAAAAGTAATCTTGGGATTTAAACGAATGACAACTTATCGGAATAGAAAAGTAAGTGCCGCGGCAACGCTCGATTATTACGTAAGACAGCGATGCAGTATTTAATCATGCGCGATGATTATAATATCAAGTTATAAATTTCAATTAAAGTCAGCGGCTTTACTGCCTCAACATTTTCCGCGCTCTACGAGTCTAAAAATTATTACAAGCCTCCCCCGACCCCCAAAAAAAAACACACACGCCAGCCAGCGGCTATCTTTGTCATTATTTTTATGCGCTACTCTGGCTATCGATCGGCTTTATTGTTGGGTGATATTAATTGTACGGCAAACATTAGCGAGTGGCCGAACGAAATGGGCTCCTATTGTTAATGTGTGCTTATATTTGCGATAGTCGTGGCGATCGGTTGAGTTGCGTCATGAATGTGTTCAATAGTCAAGGGGCGATAAAAGTAAGTAAGCGACTCGGGCGAGTAGCACGTAACAAATGTCCAGGCGACCTCGGGGCGCGCGCTGCCATTGTAGAAAGGCCCTAAGCACGCACTATAGTAATTCCGAGGAGCAGTAGGCTTGCGAACGTAGGGGGAGAGAAAGCGAGACAAGGGAGAGACTTTGGGGCCTTCCCGTAGAGTGAAAGTTCGAGGGGCAGGTCCTAGCATCTCGAGGACCACCCCGGTGGCCATGTTGGAAGTGCTATGGCTCCTTTCGGGCACGGGAAGCGTTTCTCTAGTCGGCACAATGCGGCCCCGTCCCAATGCGCAATTAATGTAATATAAAAAAATTGGAGGTTTGGTGGTGGATCGGGAGGTAAGCGATAGTGTTGGAGTGGCTTTGGAGCGGAAGGCCACGAAAATCGCCGCGCTGATGAATTTAAGAGCCACGCAAGTGTCGCAAATTTATTATTAAAGTAAAGTGCCATGTAGTAATAATGAATTGATTATTAATCGCAAACGTCCTCTGTATTCTTATGGGTTTATGTGGATTTTGAAGTGTTAGAGGAGTCGTTGCAGGGCATAATAATGTTTTTCATCCGAAAGGTAACATTGAATTGTTTGTAATTATATTTGATTGAAACACTTTTGAAGGGGGTCAGGCTGGCGCGTGGTTAAAAGAGAGAGAGAGAGAGAGAGAGAGAGAGAGAGCGAAAGAGAGAAAAGGAGAAAATAATACTTTATTATATTGCCATAACACTTTTGGATTTATGCGCCATCGGTTGATTTTTTGAAGTTGCATTTTAATTCCGTTCGGCTAACTATATATATATATTATGTGTGTGTGTGTGCATGTGTGTGTGTGTGTAGGGCGCGAGCACTGTTATACATCTGAAAATTTAAAAACTTTTTTTTATAGTACATTCATACTCGATTCATGTTCCTCTGTCTTGTTTATCATCGGCCAAAATTAATAACAAAATGTTTACCAAAGTAATATTCTTAAGAACCAATTCACCAACACAATAGAGGTGAAATGTAATTGGCCACGATAAAGAATCGCGAAGAGTAAACGTGTCGTAACAATTTAATTTCAAGGGCTGATATAAGCGAAAGCATGGCCCAATAATTAATTACAATTTACATTTTAATTGGCAATCACATCCTTACGAGGTCGCGTTTTTAGATTAATAATGGATGCCGTAGCCTCGGTTCGGCCAGCCTCCCGACTCACGCCAATGTCGTACGTGAATTTTTCACTCTCGTCATACGCGAGGCAAAAACACACACAAACCATCGCGACAGATGTAAAAGTCTCTATTTCACTTCTCGAGCGATCGGTTTTTTACACGAATGAAAGAATCCGAGCTGCTCGGCGATTAGAATCATCAGAATGCGCTGTCCCATTAAATTCAGCGAATTCGACATCCGTATGTGGCTCCGAGCCCCAACGCGTATGGAGTTGCTCGCGAAGAAGCCCTGGCAGAATGCGCTCGGGACTTTTACGCGAGTCTAAGGATGGCAAGGAGTTGCTGGCTCGATTGTACATGTCGCAGATGGCGGCAAGCAAGCAAGTCCAATCATCGCAATCGATAATTACACCTGCCTAGGTACACGCCGTTCGTTTATATTCTACGCTCGGAGCGATGCTGGGCAGGCAGCTTGGCAGCCAACGCTCCTTACATCCAAGTAAAGTCCGACCGAGTTCGAGCCTCTGGATTAGGAAAATTGGGGAAGTCGACTGCCTTGCGATCTTGCGGATTTTCTAAGAAAACAATGAGTGGCGAGCCTTCGTTACATTGCGGCGCTACCATCGTTCGCGTTACAAATTGCCACGTCCATTCTATTTACGACGGCCTTCTAAAAACTTGCACTGACGCTACAATCGTCCTATAAGCTTTTCAAGTTTTTCCCATTATTCTCTCTCTCTCTCTCCTCTCGTCCCATTTTATCGTTTCGCGACTTTAAAGCCAAGAAGGACAGCAGCCGGCTTTCAACGAGCCCCATAGTCCCCGAATCGGCCCATCGTACGACCAATTGTCCCCAGGAAAATCACGAGCGCCTACACCAGCCCATTAATTTCCCCAGCTACAACTGAGCATCCGCGCAACGCACCCATCACCCCCCACCCCCACCACATATGATATCTAATTCGGCGATTGTAGGCGCAGAGAATCGAGCGTTCGAGTCACTTTGCGCCCGCCGCAAAGGCCCCCCTGCTTGGCCGGGGAGTGCGGGGGCGAAAAAAAAAAGAGATCGGCCTCTCGATGGGCGTTATCAGTTTGGCATTTGAGGCGATCGGAGGAGGCCTGGGAGGTCGGTTATCGAGCCTCGCGACTGCGTATGCCCGGGCGCGGCGAGCCCTCAACTCCGGGAGCCTGCAAACTAGCCAACTACCAACTAGCCAACTGGTATTTACATTGCTAATTGCGCGGTCCTCGGGCAAGTGGTAATGCTGTCTAAGGTAGACAATGCCGCTGAAATTAAACAGAGCGAGGGGGCGGAGCGCGAGCGGGTTTTTCCCGAATAAATGTATTCCGGTGTCTCGCTTTTTCTCTCGCGATGTCGAGAGTCTAAGTAATAGATAAATATTTCAGGCGTAAGAACACGGAGGCACACGCGGCGGCAATAATCAAGAGCCAACCTTGTGCAATGATAATGAGAAAAATAAGTGGTCGGCCTTAAGCGGGGGTACTTTTTAATCAGAAATTTCCGCTGCTTTGTGGGCCGGGTTTCTCTCTCTATATTTTCGGATTAATGAATTGCATTGCGCGTATGAAGCGTGGAGATTGGAAATTGCCGACGAGGCTTTTGAACGCGTATTGACGACGCAGAGACTTGGAGGTTGGGAGCGAGCTTGCACATGTACTACTACCGAGAGTCCTCGTTCGCCAATATTTCATGAGACTTTTGAAAGATTTCGAAAGACGAAAGTATTCGCTGGTAATGTCGTTAAATTTTGTTTGGCGCATAATTAACGCAACGCGAGATTGAATAGGCGAAATTCAGCACTCGGCGTTGACATTCCAGTTTCCCTAGTTCGCCGCCTCTATCGGGCCAAGTGACCCTCAAGAATTCAAAAGCGAGGGTTTTCCGCTCTTATGCGTAAGAGCGTGGAAAGGAGGAAAGGCGGAGTACAGCGAGGCGTCGCGCTAAATCTCAAGCGAGAAGAGAATTTCCAGTGACTTGCAAATATATGTCAGCTTGCTGTGTATATAGGCGAGTATTTCGCTAGAATCCTTTGAACCCTCGCCAAGACAAATGTGCAGAGGGGATAACGCGCGTAATGAGAATGGAAATTTGGTAAATTTAATTGAATTCCTCCATAAGAGTTGATTGACCATGTTCGCGCACCTATGCGCCGAGTGGTCGGACACTGTGCAATGCCGAGGCCTCGTGGCTGAAAAAGTGGTGTGGGGCGCCGAGTGAAATATTTTTTGCCATTTAGAAAGACATATTTTTCAATGTCGCACGCGAAGATTAATGCGAACATCCGTTGAGGACCAGAGCATACACAAATGAAAATGATTTGAAATTTAAGGCTATTACCTGTTTATTTTTAATTATCTAGGTAGAGAGAGAGAGAGCATTTGCAATTGCCAACTGGGTTATTAGCTGGATGAATTATCGTAATCATCTTGAGCGGTAAAGTAAATTTTATCAAAAGAAAGTAGCTAAATTTGAGCACTCATTCTTAATTCTAGAAAAATTGTATGCTCGGGGCACGCGAATAATTTGCATTATTCTTGAAAACTTTGTCGGCAAGTAAATAGGACTTTAACTTTTCGCGAGTTAATAGATGCTTTTAGTTTTCAATTTAAGCAGTAATCGTGAGAGACGATAGACAGCGGGAATAAATTCAAAGGACGAGCTTCCAAATCTAAAGGCTCTCAGAATTCTAAATAGAAGGATAACTCGCGCACTTTATGCCTGTCAAAAATTCTTTTCCACCGTGATAAACGACAAAACTTTAATAGGAAGCAGCAAAGTAAAAAGTATCGATGACTTGCAACGGCTGCATCTCTTTGCGCACTCCTCGGTCGCTTTCTCTTTCCGTTCGCTCCGAAGATCGCCTCGCTCTTTTTTTTTTTTTTTTTCTCTTCACTCCATGTCGCGGGAAGGGATGGAGAAAGTCGAGCGGCCCTATATTCTCTAGTTTTATGCGCGTTGTTCACCGAGACCAAGAGAGCAAGGCATTGTACACTGGTATGCGAGAAAAGTTGGTCAGTTGGCAAGTTCGGCGTACTTTTCTTTTGTCATCATTGTGGTGAGATAATACAAACAATCCACGACTCGGTAGTCGGGGCAAGTATGACTTCCGCTTCTCCTCCCGCTACTGCTCATTCACAGAAATTGTTAAGATTTGAGGAAATGGAAGTGATGCTTTCGCAGGGGGGTGTGAAAAGATAATTAATCGCGATAACGTCGGGCGAAATTTATCATTCGGTCTGGCATTGTAATGGACTTTAATTATCCTTTGGGCCTGCGCTCTATTACGTCACTACGAACGTTTGGCGACTTATTTATTGGCGGCCGACAACAATCGATCGATTATTGTGTGATAATAAACAATGCACGCATCTCTCGCAAAGATATCGATGATATTTTAAATGAGGGGAGGGGTGAGGGGGGCGAGTGAGGAAAACTATGCCCGCTAATGAATATTAAATCGCACCTGACCCAAATTCGAATTTTCAAATGGAAAACATTTTAATAAACATTGGAGGACATTGTGCCGACGAAACAATGAACTCGCCTACGTGTGCATTCGATAAACCGGTGCGTAAATAATTTTCAATGCACTCTCCAAGTAGATAGACGTACGGCCAACTCCTCTGCGTCTCCTCGCAACTTGGGCCGTAAATTCAGGAAAAAGTTTTCGCGAACGTAAAAGCAACATTATCAAGTCGAAGCATATAACATCGTTCGGTTACGTGCTTATATCGAGGCATTGCCCACGGATCCAAGTGAAACTCGTCCACCGACAGCCAATGGATACAACGACAAAGACGACGACGACGACGACCAACAACGACAACGACGACCAACGACGACGACGACGACCGACGACGACTACGACGACGACGACGGCGACGACGACGTCTACGAGCCGCCGAATGGCTTTCCGTCGCATCCCCGTGCACACAAGCGCTCCCCATAATTCTCCCGGCTTTTCGCGCGTGTAACGCAAAATAAACTGCCGGACTTTTACGCAGTATCGGGGCGACGTATGTGCACCGCATAATAGCGCTCGCGGATGCCCAAGAGGCGCGAGGCGTCCACCTCCACCCCCCGTCTCTCCACCACTCCCCCCAACGACCCTACGACCATGTAAGAACTCCGACCTTCCATATGTGTGCGAGGATCGCCGGTTTGCTTGCCAAAATATAATATCGATCGTCGCGTGGCCGTGATGCAAAGCGCCCTCGCCTTCTCATCTCCGACGGCCGCTAGCGCGAGAAGGAGAGGACGCCCCCGTCGACGTCTTATCCCAGCTGAAACAAGCTCCGCGCTCGGCCCCCGGGGGCCGAAATTTAGAGCTGGACGCGCTCTCTCGACGACGACGACGTAATGCGCACTTTTGCGGAATTTATGGCGGGAGGAAGTCTTTTCAGCGTTTTCTTCACGTGAATTACCGCGCGGCCTCTTAGATTTATTGGGTTTTGTCCGGGCAAGAAAGTATATAGTCCCCTGATTGGTAATAATCTCTCGTCAAATCCGATCGGCCGAGATTATTGATAAAAGCATTAATTCGGGCTTGGCGTGGAATTTACGAGTGCCATCGGCCCATACAATGTTCCTCTTATCTCCCGGACAATCGACAATTTTCGTTAATGTCTGTGATTACGTGGCCTATGGCGCTGCGCATTATTACGCCGCCGAGATGCGCAAACTTTATTGTGAATTCCTTCGTTAGTGAGACAAGCGAGAGCAAACAAACCCAACAGATCCGTATATAACAAAAGCCACCCTGAAATCTATTATTCGGCTTGTGTTCACTCGGCCGGCGTTTATTAAAATTAATTGCAACAAATCACGATCTAATCCGGCCAGATCAAATGATCGCTCACGCGCTTGGCTCCTTGACACATTAAAACATTGCGCAAACGAAGCTCGCTCGTGAGCAGCGCCTGATAAGTCCACGGGCCGTCGAGCATGACGCTTTGATCGTTGCCTTTCTCCAATCCTCGGCGGCGTTGTACTCTCTGCAATCTATTGAACTTGAATGAATCGGCGATCTAGATATGACACGCCAAGGAATTGTTGACGATGGGGCCAGGTTAAGGTAGGCGCGCTTGCGACACTCGAAGCGTTGCTACGGCCGAGCGGGTATTGACGGGGCCGTCGCCTTCTTCAGAGGAAAATCGAGAGGTAAGCCAGCACTCCTCCTGCCGATACTTTCGGCGAAACGATGGCGGAGGGGGCGGAGGGACGTGACTGCCTAACAAAACAGAGGAAGGGCACGCGCGCAGTTCATTTGCGCGTCGGCGGCTGAGGTCGGTGCGCGGGACAAGGGAGACTCGGTTCATTTGGGTCTCGGGCTATTTTTGAGGGCGGATAAAAATAATAATCGGACGTGACGGTCATGTGCCACAAGCACCGGAAACCGAGGGCTAAATGAGAAACAAAGCCGGCGTGACGCAATAACGGCGAGAAATATTTCGTCTAATAATAAGGCTTTTTCCGCCAAATATTTGGCTATTCAGGTCGTTTGGTTTCACTTTAATATGACATTTTCGTGACTGTAATGTCAGTATATCGGCAAATTCCCTCGAATCCATTATTCACTGCCTATTTAAGCACCTATACGTGGAATCGAGGGAATACATATTGTTTTAAAGCGCGCACGGAGAAAGGGAGAGAGAGAAAAGAGTCTCACTCTCTCGTACCCGATATTCCATCGTTTCTCCATCACTTACACAATTTTCCATTAAATTCACAATTCCTTTTATTAATATTTCTCAGCCAATGTGCAAGATACACTCGCATAATACATTATTATTGGGGGCGATAAATGTTTATTAAGAGATAAATAAAGTTTAATCTACTTGAAGGCATGTAATTCATAAGAGCACATAAAAGTTTAACCACTCTCAAGGATCTTATTGCCGTTCGAGCAGCAACATTTTCTTCAATTTAATGGCCTCTAACGTGCCGGCCTCAAAAAGAAATCATGATATAAGAGGCCATGGGAGGGAGGGAGGGAGGGAGGGAGCGAGCGAGTGACTGCCAAGGGGGGCTGGCTTCAAGAGACTCTCTGTTGTTAAAATCGAGGGAGCGTGAAGAGAGAGAGGCGCGGAGAGCAGCTGATTAAGGAGGCTCGCGTAGAAATATTGCAAGGCCACGCCGTCGGGCCATCCCCTGGCAACCCTCAGTGGTGCTGATCTTGGGGTGCCACGAGCAATTATATGGCGCTGAATTAAGGACAAGGAAAATTTGGTAATTTGGGGTCGAGGCGGGGCGAGTGGGTGGGTGGAGTTCGATATGGATATAAAGTATACATTATAAGAGACTTTTTCCTCGTCCGCCCTCCCCCTCCGCGAGCGTCTTTCCATTATCCCGTGGAATTTGCTGGATACGCTCCCAATACGTCAGTTTTACACTCGCGGCAAACAAAGTTTTTAATAGCGCGTTGTTCTTGATTTTCTAATTTTGCGCCAAATGGTTGTTTATGCTGGAGAAATTCTTTTATGCTCCTCGGCACTACAGCCCAGTGCATATTAAGCACTTTGGAACAATAGAATGCGATCGTAGCGAGGCGCGCTCCCATTGAGAATACCAATATTTTTAATTGCATAATAGTGAAAATCATCGGAACGTGCGAGGTTACGTAAGATCGACACGGCATCTCGTTAAAACTCGACGATTTATTAGCACAAACATTCCAAAGCATTAGTCGTCTATAATTAAGCAGCTATTTATACTGACTGACATTTCGACAGCCTCCACGCACTCCCCTCTCTCTCACACCATCGCAATACCTTAAATCATTACAAGTCCAAATTAAACTCCAGCCTTAATAAAAGCTGCGTACCCGGTGTCCCGTCTATTCGAACGTTCACTTGACCTTGAGGAGCCCTTAACAACGCGGCGCGCGACGGCAGCCCGTCCAAAAGTCATCATCCCCCCCCGCGTACTCAAACTCTCCCTCAAACTCAAAGCTACGCCCTCGAGAGGTCACACGAGGAGGCGATTTTCCCGGGCGACTTCGATCTCGTCGCCGAGCTGCCAGCGGCCATTCAACGCACCAACGCTGCCTGACAGCCGTCAGAGGGTTTGCCGACTGGCACCGCAGCAGCGCTGTCCGTCACCATGGGCGTCGCCGTCCTGTCCCATCGTACGGACACGAGGTCCCGATGTCACCGCGAGCCTATTTATCTCCGTTTGGATAACATTGGCTTGGGCAGGAGCGCGAGCGTCACGCAGCATCGCGCGAAGGATAAATGGAGCACGGGAGAGTGGCCCCCTCGGCTTGGCTGGGGGGTGGGGGGCTAATATATTTATTAAACGTCGGCCGACCAAGGAAACACCTTGCGCACCGCCATGCTCCCTGTAGATGACTAGCTAGCTCTCCCTGCGAGCATGGGGGAGGGGAGGCGGCTCTCGGTTCGCCATTATCTTCATTCGTTTAGCCTGCTGTTCTTGTATTAATCGTCGTGCTTTTGTGTCTTTTGTGTCGGCCCTAAATTTCGCAGGAGCCCACACTTTCGATGGAAGACGAGAGCCCAACAAAGTTCCGCGCGGCAGTTGTCGCCCGTTTCGTTAATAGTCTGTGTAGTGCGCCAGCCGGCAATACACACGAAAAGCTGTGCTTAATCAAGCCTCTGGCCAGTGCGAGGCGGAAGCTTGTGATTTTGTGGGTGGAATTCGAGGCAATAGGCGGAAGACACGTAGCGCGGCAGAAAATTACTGGCACTCGAAGACTCGAAGGCTCGAGCATTGCGATCCGTCAGAGCGAGTAAACCCGAGGCATAAATTTAATAGGTCTCACCCCTTGGCCGAGCTTTATGGCGCCAGCGAATTTCCCATTAAATAAACAAGCTCCCGTGTTCATTACGCCGGGGCTCGCCAACCCCCCCCCCCCCCTCTTCCCGCCCCCCCCCCCCCCCCCCCCCCACCCCTCCACCCCCCCCCCCCCCCCCCCCCCCCCCCCCCTCTATCCC
>JAPYYT010002421.1:0-18155 GCA_030522565.1 Ceratosolen corneri | reverse complement strand
TACTACTACTACTACTACTACTACTACTACTACTACTACTACTACTACTACTACTACTACTACTACTACTACTACTACTACTACTACTACTACCACTACCACTACTACCACTACTACTACTACTACTACTACTACCACTACCACTACTACTACTACTACTACTACTACTACTACTAGTAGTACTACTACTACTGCTACCACCCCCACCACCACCAAACACACACACAAACTTGGAGAAACATATTGGCGTAGGAGGCGACTGAGAGGCAAGTGGAAGGAGATCAACAGGGAGTATAGTGGGGGTAGAGAATCCGCTGGAGAGGGTGTTGGTATATTTGTGCGGGTCCGTCCAATAGGGTGGCAGTATCGTCGCGGCTACCGTCGCGTTCGTATCTTTGTAGTTTTGTAAACGAGCGGCTACTGAAGAGCGCGCTTTTGCCAACTATTCACTACCGACTCTCTGTGTACGTACGTGTGCATATGAGCATGTATTTCTGTATGTTTGTGTACACATTCACACGCGTTTTCTGTATGCATAGCTGTTGTCTGTGAGTGAATGCCTAGATGTGTGTCGTATGTGCCTTTCTAAGAATGTGCTTTCATATATATACACATATATACGTGAGGACGTGCTCGTGCAAACACAACATACACGCACGCACGCACACACGCACGCACGCACACACGAGAACGCAAGTTTATATATAGATATATGTACCTACGTGTTCCTGCGCGCGTGCGTGTGCGTATGCATATGTAGATATATTTGTATGCATGTGTGTACGTATGCGTGAATGTAGGCATATATATATATATATATATATATATATGTACATATATACATATATATACATATATATGCATACATGCGTATGTACACAGAGAGACAAAAAGAGAGATAGAAGAGCGCGAGTGTGCTGCCGCCGTCAGTCCGTCGTCAGAATATTAATAGAAAACGGCAAAGCGATAGGGAGATCAAGAAGAGGACTTTATATTTCTCCTCGTACAAACGGGACGATATCTATTACTGTGGTGGGGAAGAATAGAGAGAAGAAAGACCGCGATTGATATATATATATATATACATCCATACATACAAATATATATATATATTGAAAGAGAGACAGACAGGGAGAGAGAGAGAGAAAGAGAGAGACAGACAGAGAGAGAGAGAGAGAGAGAGAGAAACAGACAGAGAGAGAGAGAGAGAGAGAGAGAGGAGAATAGAAAAAGATAGAAAGAGAAAGTGCGAGCCGTGCTGTGAGAAATGTAGTATAACGAAGAAAGAAGAGTTGGGGAAAAGTGAGTAGAGCAGGTGTCAAGTTGATGTGTCCCTCGAACATTCTGTTTTCGTCTCCTTTTTTTGGTTGACTTCTATTTCCTTTTTTGTGCAACTGAGCGTGGATGGACCGTTGCGAATGGCTGTGGATCGCTCACGGAAATAAGTGTCATGAAATATTCGTGTGTGCATGTGTATATGTAAATATATATAAAATAATTTGCGATGAAAATTTCGAATTTACTGATTGTTACATTGAAATATTTTGTTGCTTTTTCCATTATTTGTCCTTATTAATTTCGGCATAATTTTACTCTTGTATTGGATGAATTTTTTTTTCATAATAATTGATTGACTTGTTGATACGTTTATAAAATTAGGGTCTAACCAAATATTCAGTTTTTTTCGGATTTCATTTGAGTAATTGAAATTTTAATGTCAATAGAATTAAGTGTTTATTTCATGCCTAACAAATGGAATTGGTAAATCATAGATAAATAACAGTCGATGAGTAGTATTCAATATAAATATATATATATATATATTGTAATTCGAAATTACCAAATGTATTTATGTTTGAGAATGTTATTGTCAAAAATTTTCTCATCATAATTAGTATTAAGAAATTTACTATAAAAAGATTTGAAGCATGGATAGTGAGTTGATTTTAGGCATAAACACGACAAGTTTGTACAACTTGAACAGAATTGAAATTTCAACTTAATCCATACATTCTAATTATTCTAATCACGTACAAATAATAATAATTAAAGAGATTATTAACACTATCACTTACTTTAAGCATTTTTTCACGTCTAATTTTCCCCTTTAATCTTTCCGAAGGGAAATTATCGAAATCGTCACGATTTAAAGGACTATTCCAGCAGAAAACAATTTCATCTCAATTCTATTCGTTATTAATAAAATTAGATGGACCATTGGGATTCTTTAACTGGGAATAGTTTTTATAGTGGGTAGTAGTGGCTATGGGATGCTGGCTGATTAAATTTCGGATAAAAGTTCCTTTATTCCAATCATCATTATCGCCATCATTACCGCTTAGCCTTTATTCGCCGAAAAGAGCGTCTCCTCTCTCTCTCTCTCTCTTATTTCTCCAGTATTGTATACATTGACGTATCCATTTGGCCCGTAACTACTTAACGATCCACCTACTCATGCCCATTTAATTCCGCGGCTGCATAAACAGGCGCCAAGTCAACGCTCGAGCCCCGGCAACCCGGGATATTCTTTCTCTTTTCTTCAAAAATATACCGCCCGCTCTTGTTGAGTCTATTACACGTATCTCAACAGCGGTATATTTGAGCTGAAACGTTGGAGGCAAAACAGCCACTCTCGCAATGCACAACAAAATGTTGGTGCGTTGGCTCCGTTCCGAATTCCCGAACCAAATATTTTGAGTCTCATTTTGAACAACTTATTGAGCAAATAAGAGTGAGGAATGGCCATTTCGATAATAAGTGGCGAGACTCCAACAGATCTCGCATACTTGCCCGCTCGCTCGTCTATCGTGGTCGTCTCTATCAATAAGCGAGACTTCAAACTTACATTGCCCGCCCTAGTCACACACCAACAAGACTATTTTTGCCAGATCGGCCTTTTATTTTTTCATTGATGGGCGATTCGCCTCTTCCCTCTCCTCGACCTTCATCACGAGAGAATAAGTAAAGGCCGTGTTGCGAGAGCTCTCGTATATCGATTTTTTCTGTTCGCGTTTTGGCGTAGGAAAGGCGGAATGCAGCGGGGAATTCCGACTTGATTCAAATTAGCCGAGAAGCCTAGAATTGAAGCAAATGGATGTCAAGTCTTTAGCTTTCTTGTCTCGGCGTGCCACGATATTGAGAGATAAATTATTTCCTAGAGATAACAAATCTGCTCCAACGAGTAATATTGAAGAGTAAACTGGTGCAATATAAACGAAATGCAAAACTATAAAACTATTGACCATTGGGTTTTTGGAGCTTAAATGTAAGAGTGAAATTGGAAAATTATATGTATATATTCTTAGTTTCGAATTGGTCGATTTATTTTAAATATGAAAAATGCTGTTTTTTGTCTCTCTTTTTTTTGTTTTTTTATACCCCACTACAATGACAAATACTTTGTCACGAAGCTTATAAAACTCAGACAATAAAGCAGTAAAATTGAATTTAAATTGTTCTTTTAAAGCGGGCATTGTATCGTGAAAATTTTCAATATGAAATGAGTGAAATTGAGCAAGATTCCAATGTGAATCCTTCATAATGTTTATATAATGTCAATTTAATCAAATGAAAATGTATCGCTTCGAAAACTTGAGTCATTGTAATTCTGTAGTCCCTGCGACATCCCCGTGACATGAAGAATGCAGTAAGTTCATAGAGATGAGCGTAATAAATGAAAAATTCGACTTTGTTCGACAAGTTGGCGAAAGTTAAATGAAACCAACCGAGTCCTCTTAAAACAAGTGCTTTCGTAAAAAATATAACGGACTCGTTTCACAACTACTTTCACATTTTTATAATAGTGTAAACATCAAGCAGGCTCCTTCTTTTTCAACTTTCTTTTTTCATTAAAAACCGCCAATCTGTAAAATTGTTTCAGCTCCATCGTCGTTTAAAGAATCAAACATATTGCTCGATGTTTTCTTTTTTTTCAATTAAGGACGACATATGGGATGATAATTCTGAAATATTTATGTATTTACTATGTCAATAAATAATAGGATTGAGTATGAGTGAGAGGAGATCTTCACATGCACATTATAAAGAGTAAATCTAGAGTGAGATAATCATTAGATAGAGATAACTAATCGATAATATAAAACTAATAGTTTTATTGGGCGAGAACTCTCGTGACGCTTAATTCAATTTTATTTATTTCTAATAAAGCACTTTTTCTTGCCTTTTCTAATATCATTGTAACGTTCTTAAATAATTTCTTAAATTTAAGAAACTCAAGCCGAATCGAATTTCATTAGCGTCAGCTAATAATCAATTTTTTTTCATTAATATTTTTCCTCAGCTCCACATTTTTACTGGCATTAACGATTCGTTCTTTTAATACACTTTCTCTGTCCATTATTCTTAAAAGCAAAGTTTCGAATATTCCGCCGTAAAAAGATATTTTCACGGAATTTTTTGTTTTTACTCGGGAGCTTAAAGCACAGCCTAAACATTATTGGCAAAGTTGTAAATTAAAGAATATATTGTTCTAAGGTCCCTCCAACCTGCACTAAACAGTCATAAATGTATTTTACCGATAAATCCCTCGTATCTAGGGGCAGATAACAACAGGACTTGATGCTCGGAGCCGATCAAGGAATTTATTTGGTGCAGATTATGCCTCGCGTTATCTCTCCTACCATCGTTATCATACCATACGCGCACTCATTCGCAATTCCAACATTCGCACATCGGTATTTGCATACCCGTACGTACACTACTATAGGCTCGCTAGTTCACGAGCCCATTGTCCGAAAGCAGTGCAGGCCTGCCAATTCCACGAGCCGGGACGCTTTTGCCAGGGCAGCTCCGCCTATTATCTTTATGGCCCTTACGTGACCGACTTTCCCCCCTTTCCTTATTTTTCCCACTGATTTGCCTGATTTGCCTCGAAGGTGGTGGTGGAGCCTCGCGCAATTTCCTTTCATCATGCGACACGCAGGAATAGCCGAATTATGATATCACAGAGTTTAAACATGAGGCCAAATGCTTTCGTATTCCTATCTCTTAAGCGCACACTTTTATAATTGTAGACAATGAAAGTGCAGTGCAGGCTTAATAATGCATACACACTGTCTTTTCCATCTTTTTTATTTTTTTTTTTTTTTTTTTTAATGTGACTTATAATTTTTCTACCTACCCGGTATGTGGAGTTGGAAAGAACTTTGAAAATAAAATAACTTTTTTCGTTTTGGTCTTTGTCGGAAAGAATGCTTTTAGTAATATTTTGTTGTTAATTCGATAACTTTGTACAGGCGAGTGGAGTGATTTTTTTTTTTTAAGTTAGACTATATAAGAATAGCGGTATTAGATTTAAGTTAATTGTTTTTATTTAATTTGTTGCTTTTGTTGTACATTTTGTTCTGCTTATAATTTGAATAAAAATTATTTTATTATTGTTTGCATTCGATTAATATTTGTGTTTACATTTATTTTCATCCTATATCTTATGTTTTTTTGAGCATGAAAATTACGTCTGCATTTTAACATGTGTACACTAATATATTAAGCAACGTTTCTAGAATTTAAGAAATTAACCATTATAATTAAATTATAATAATAAAGGAGCTCATTAGTGATGGACTATAAATTGTCGGAATTTAATTGGAGAACAATGTTCAATTGTAAAAATCAATTTATTTTAATTTTTCGTTACCAAGCACAAGTTTTAATCGAGAAAAATAATTTTTGTACATTACCATTAGGATAAATTTTTTTTATTGAAAATTTTATACGCTAATTAATTAAGTGTAACATTTCGTTTGAATTTTTAATATTTATAATAATATTGTGGTAAAAAAAGATACCAAATTGAAATATCTAGATCATCGTTCAATATAATTAAAAGTATCAAATATTTTAAAACGTGCTTCATCATTATTTATGGTATAGAGAAATTTATTTTCTTACATTTTATCTTTAAGTACATTTACATAAATGAAAATATAATACATTTAACACATCGAAGTATTAAAGTACATTAATGATATGACCACATCTATATGCAAAACAGTTGCCGAAAAAAAAGTGAAAATCCACAATTGCACAATTCCCGGTGGAGATCTTTCATCAATAACAACAGAAATTAATGTATCAACATGTTGAGCAGTTACACACATATGCATACACGAATCTGTAGGTCAAGGTTATAAAACTTTCGATACATGTCCACCTGCTCAAACACAAGAATACGAGCACGAGTACGCATGTATATCTCCTATTCCCTTCTCTCTCCCCTCTCACAATCTCTTACTTACTCACAAGCATAATGAGAGACATCTACAGCCATACGTACTACACTCATATCTACAAGATATAAGAATCCGAAAATACTATGCTATAATATATATATATATAGGCCCCTACTTTCTCCGTCTCTTTTTACTTTCTATATTCTACTTTTTTCGGCGTTCTCCGAGTATTTCCATTTTAATAATTACTCAAACCTTCATTTTCCACGTGTTCATTTTTCCTTTATTCGTTTCTGTTTTCTATTCATATTTCTTTTCCTTAAATTCAAAATTTTAATTATATATTTGTCTACTAATTTTCCCTGCTGTTTTTTTTCTTTTTCTCTCATCACTTAATCAATTTCATTATATTACTTAATTTATATTATACTCTGACATATTTATCTTATAGTCATTCATATATATATATATATATATATATATATATATTATATACGTTTCAACTTACGCTGAATTTATATATGAACATTTTATACTATAATATGCACGTGGTAAACAAAAGGAATAAATCATTAAATTCAATACGTGATACATATAATATAAAAATTAAAAATAATTAAAATAAAACAGCGTTTGTTATTTTTGTAAGCTAATTACAGTTGAGTTTTTTTTTTTCTTTGAGTAGTTAAAGCGAAATCAGTTGTTATATTTTTTTGCCATATCAATATCATCTGTATTTAAATCCTCTATATCTGTATTTTTCAAGTTATTTTTCGTTATCCTAATTGCATTGCCTTTGAATTACTATTTTTAAATATCTCATCAGTCTGTCTACATCTCTGTGTTACAATGATCTTTTAAGTTTGGTTCGTGAACCAGCTCTGCCACTCTATCTTTCTCGCGCACACTAACAATACATTACATTCTTTCACAAAGCACGCTCCTCCGGCAAATATTAAAATATCAAGACATTTTTAACAAAAAATAATACAATCACAGATTTACAAACGAAGCTACTTGCATTTAGTAAATAACGATCGTAATAATATCTTTATAAACACTTAAAATACAAATTACCTTCTCTGTAAGATTGTAAAAAATTCTTATTACGTAATTGAGACACTATTTTTAATTATATAGATCGGATGAGTGAATTAGTTACTCTAATAATAAATGACATGCCAAATGATAAAACAATCCATAAAGATATTTATACAAAATAATATTTTCGTTGTATAAATGAAACTATTATGAAATGATATTAAAAAAATATAAAATTAGAGGTATATATAAATATATATATAAATACACGACAGAAGATATGACTATTTAAAGTAATTAACTTATTCCTTAACGTAACTTTGGATATATAAACTTGGTTTTATTATTTATACACATTTTATGATAACTATAAACTGAAATAATTTTTAAAATATCTCATTCTACGTGAGGGCTAACGTTTAAAATATAGTAATAATATTCACGTCTGTAATTTATTTATTATTTTTATTTTTATAATATTATTTTTCGTTGAATTTGAAATAATTTTGCATTCAATATATAAAAGAATTGAATATACAATTTTAATATATAAAAATATATATATAAAATACAAAATTTGAATATATAGATATATTGTACAGGCAATTTTAATATACAAGCATATATTGAAATCTATGCAATGAGGAAGTAAAGTACACAATAATTCATATAACTCAGATAAAATCGATACTAAATTACTATGAAAGATTGCTAAAAGTTCTATTTTTCTTAAAATGGAATCTTATCGTTTTATACAGCTATATGTTGAATGGAATGGCAATTTAATGATAAAAAAGAAATGAAAAATTAATGGCTGCCGGATAGGTATCATTGAAAAAGGAATTGCTTTAATGTAAATGTCATAATTATCCAAATTATTATTGTATTTCCGTTTAAATATTTTTTCCTAAAAATTGCTGAGTTTAATAAGGAAGTGATTAATGTTATTTAATAAGGAAGTAGGTTATTTGGTATTTTTTTTTTTTTTATAAAAAACAAGGTTTAATTAATATATTATTTAAAGCATTGTATAAAAATTAAGTGATTATATAACTAAAACTCTCAATGTTTAATATTAGGGATAAGGTTTTTTGATATTTTCGTTAACTAACCACTAACAAAGATAGGCATAAAAAATACCTTTCTCGCAGTTTTTCGGCCAAAGCAAATTTCATTTCATTATACGATGCAACTTTTCATCGCAGAATCGATAATCTGTGCGCGCGCCTCTGGTGCCCAAGATTATTCATGATAACCGTGGCAAAGAAAAGAATTTTCCAATGAGATATTTTACAAATAGTAGAGGAGAGAGACAAATATACGGGGCTTTTATACACAATTTAGAAAAGACAGAATTGTGAAGTCCTTCGGTATAATTTGATCATGTGCGCGATATTATGAGGAATATTATGTTATCTTTGGTTTTGCCATAACAATTTTTTTTATAAAAATAATGGAAATATTTTGTACTTTTTAATTCGATTAAATGAATGGAAATGTGTTTATATATTGTTATACTAACGTGTTATTAAAAGTGTTGCTTACCAATAAACTTGAAATGGTGCAATAAATTCTTTTAAAATGAATTACCTCGATACGGAAGGAATTTTGTTTTTAATCGATAACATATACAGTTAAATTATTGCTTTATAGATTTATTTTAGATTTCATACATTTTTATTCTTTGAAATTTTATATTTCAATACGCGAAAAAAAAATGTTAATAGTCTTCTAATTAAAGAAATATTTTTTAATTGTAGATTTGTTTTTACTTCATATAATTAAATTTTTATTTAAAACAATTCTTCATAATATATATTTTGTGTGCTGAATATTAAGAGTGAGACTTGATTCGAATTACTTATATCAAGTTTATTTTAAGTTTTATTCAACTAAGAATGTACAAAAACACAGGATGAAAATAATTTGATTTTAAAGAAAAGAATTAGCATAACTATTATGAAATATGTAATATATATATATAAATAAATACATGTTTTAACGTAATTCTTTAACTAGAAATTTTTATTAAAAATTGTTTTTAGATACAATATTAATCTTTGATTTGAATTTGAATTTGAAAAATGGCGAATTATATGAAAAATGTTTTGTATGAAAAATATGTATATTATAAATTATAATATAATATGCAATTATTATTAAGAGGTGTAATATAAGAAAATAATTATGTTAAGAACTGCAAAATTAACTATACGATAAAATTTATCACGTTGAATGCATATAATTTTTATAAAATAAAGGATATTAATAATAAAAGGAGAATTAAAAAATTTAACACATATAATTTTCGAAGATAATTAGTATTTTTATTAAATATTAGTTAACTTGCAGTGCGATTTTTTACTTCGCACCTTAGTTTCAAGATAACAAAATATTCCTTTTAAAGTATTGCTGTGTGGTATTGATGAATGCATACATTTAAAAAACTACCGATAATAGCTTATAATATATAGAAAAAATAGAAGTTAAAAGTATAAATATTAGAAAATAGATGTTTACTTTATTAATTTATTTATAAGCACATAAATCATTTGAATTTAAAATTAATTTTGTTCCAGACTAAATGTGTTGACGAATTTTTCGAATGTAGTCGCTCATTTGAAGTACTATTGAATATTAAAATTTTTTTTATTCTTCTTTTGATAATGAATAATCAACGGCTTTAAAATACAAAAATATATAAATAGACATTAATTTTTTATAATTCATTTTACATTTTTATGTTAACAGTCATTTTTAACCTTCTCTAATTCTTATACATTTTTTTGTATTTAAAGAGTAAAAACATTTATGTACTTTTGCTATTCTTAAAAATATTATTAATTTTACAACAATATGGAATGTGTTTATTATCTGCTAATATTTTGAATAATAAAGAAAATGTGAATTGTCGGTTTTTGCCTTAGAATTTGCTTAAAATGCAATCAAAAGTTACTACTCGTTAATACATATTCTTTTAATACTACATATATATATATATCAGTTATTTATAAATATGAATTTAACGCGGCAAATTATTAAAAAGAAAGCAATAGAAATTTAGACGAGATAAAACAAACATTGGCAACAGTTAGGATAGCGGAGAAAGAGTAGAGAAAATAACAAAAACGATAAGTTCTTATGAGGGTGCGAGAATCGATTAAAGGTAATGACAATAACGGGAACGGGAGAATGAAAAGAGATATGCGTTATCGATAGACAAGGAAAAATGAAATTGGAATATAAATTGATACATTTTAGAAATGTGTATTCCTAGTGTTCTAGATTAATGTACGAGACATTTTACTCCTTTATGCGCACTTACGCTCGCGCAAAGAATTTATTCGCATAGCCGTAATCCCACGTTGCTTCTGCTTCTTTTTTTCGAGACTCTAACTATCGATGTATCCAATAAGATAGCCCATAGGATTTAAAAATGTACTCAATCAAGCTAATGAGTATGAAATTATTGCTCGCCCATTAAATGTTTGCATGTGATGGTTATTGATTTCATGGAATTTCATGGAGTTTCATCTACGATTTAGACAATTATATGTACATTAGACTTATATTTTATTATTAATATTAAGCGGCGAAAGCATCTAAACAGTCAACTAGATAAACAACACGAATAGAAGAGATACGAAAACAGAGAGGAGATGGGCAAATGCAAATAAGTGACATTGATTGTAATCAAAATCAAATGACGGTGTATCCCTTTCCCAGTTAATTATTGGAGATCGTATTATTGTCATTAAAGCCGAAGGAGAAGTAACATCTGGAGATTCAATTCGTGTGTAGAGCAAGTTACAGCACACGTGAATAAGATTTTTTAATTTGAAGCCGAATTTAAAGCCGAATTAAAATCATTAGTTAATATACGAAAATATAAATCGTACTGTTGATATTCAATCCTGAGATACGATTATTTCGTATGCTCGTAAATTCTTAATCTATTCCACGTTCTTCGACGTGTTTTTTCCTATATTACACGTTTAATATAGGAGGGGAACGGCCAAGAAACCGAAACAGCATTGAACAGAGGAGGAGCGTAATGCAAGACGGGGGGGGAGAGACAGCTGGTGCGTGTACTACGTGTTCGAGCCGACAAAAAGAGATGCGTTTGCCTTAAAGAAGCAGAGGAGTAGAGGAAAACTTCTTTATCCTCTCGTAGAAAAATTAGAAAAGTGACCATTCTGAGAGTACCATTAGATAAGCCTGATATTATAGAATAAACGACTATGCTATTAAAGCGACCGTGGAATTAGATTGCCAAATTTAACAATGAAAGTATCGGATACTTGAGACAGCAACTTAATCTATTACATTACCTATTTCAAGTGACATGGAAAGTTGGATGAGAATGCCCGGGGATGCAAAATAACGAAAACGACCGGGCATAATCAAATACCACGAAACAATTTTAGCGACCAGAGCCTGTTCAAAGTTCTAGACGTCGTTCCATCAGAAATATAAGAACAAAATTTCGTGACTTTCAAGTAGTCTCTCATTCAATTGGAAACTGAAACGTCAATCCACGTAACTACACTCGTACATTTAAAAACATGTACTTAGACTGGTCGAGCAACATTACTTACTCGGCCCAGACTAATGGCACTGTTCAAGCGAAAAAGCTGACTCATTGACGCTCTAGTGTTTGAAAAATCTTTTATACTGTTTGTTTGTATCTGGTAGCCTTGTTTTTTTTTTCTTTTGTTTTTACCAATCAACACAACGGTACTTGTTTTTACCTGAACGACGGCACTTACAATTACTCTAATGCCCGCTCCTCGCATTACACTTCTCAAGTTGAGCCAAGTCTTAGTCACTTTTGAAATGCATAATAAGCTTTTATTTTTGAGATTCAATGTCTGGTTTGCAAAATTATGAAACACTTGGAAAACATAGTGAACTTGATTATCGTGCATTTCCTCTCTGTGGCTCCGAATATCCAAAACTCTATTCTTCGTGGTGCGATTATCGCGGCAGCGACTCTTTCGGCAAGTCCTAGTGCTAACGAGAACGAGCAAATAAATTCAAGAAACGCAATTCTCGAAGGCATAAAAAGTATACGGAAAAATCCGCATCGAGTTCGCCGAGTGGAGAAAGAAAAGGATTCGAGAAAAGTGAAAGCTCCGCAACACCCCATCATGAAGCTATTGCGCCATAAATGTCGAGATGTTAGCAGAACTCCAGAGATACCAACATTTCATTTATACAAGACATAATCTGTCTTTCTCAAGTAATTGTTCAAAATAGTAGCTTAATTTCAAGGAGAGTTATTAAATAAGCATTAGCTGCTTTATGGGATTTCATCATTTAATCGTTAAATGCAATTAGGGAATAAATATTAATAAAAGTTTCTGAAAAATTTTAAGTTCGTATAAAAAGGTTTACAGTCAACTAAATATTTAATGAGAAAATACTTTCGTGATTTATCTTATTTAATTTGATGTTGGGTAGAAGTAGGACTTTTAAATTTTTGTTTCTCGTGGCTGTAAATAAAATTAAAATTCCTTTCGAACGATATACTATATATTAGATAATGCATAATGAAAATTAAATCGAAAAATCGAGGTTCAATCTTTCAGGTTCAACTCTAGGTTATATATTTCATTGTTGAAACTGTAATTAAAAAAAAAGCATTTATTCACTATGAAGTTGCTACAAATGAATATACACAAAGTACTTTTAGAAAATGAAAATTGAAAATATATATGTATCATTTCATTCTTAGGTATGTCAAAAGTATATTGTCGATCATATTTACTTTCATTTGCGCAAGCTCGAAAAACTTACATTACCGCGAAATTCTCAATTCTAACAGTTATTGTTGGAAATGTAAATGCCATTAGCATGCCTCTAGCTAAGTTTCATCTTTCGGATAATATAATTTCTGCGGAAAAACATTGCGCCTTCTGAAGATTTTAATTGAAACTAAAATTTCTGAAATTAAAAAAATATTTACTGCAGCTAGAATTTCCCAGCGTTAAAAAATTTAAAACAAATGTTGAAGTCATTGAAAGGTTTTGTACATAACAATCTTCAGTAATATCAAAATTTCATTTCAAGTATATGATTGTATGTCTCTACTTGGGCATTTCAATTAAATATGTAGAGAACAATAATTGTAGGAAGTACTCATTATTCATGTAAGCACCAAAAAAAAAAAAAAACACAGACCACATAATTATCATGTTGTTGGTATAGCATAGTAGTAGTAGAAGCTGGCAAATGAAATTCATAAAACATCTTCAATTTCTATAAGACAAAGGCTGCCAAACGCTGCCAGAAAATGTTGCTAAATGCTCTATGTACCTTTGGGAATATTTGCTAGTAGATGATTAGACACTTGAAGCATTAGGTACGTGAATGTGGGAGTATGAAATATAGGTTAAGGTCTTCGCCATAATGGGAATGGTTAGATGGTAGGGGCTAAGCATTGTAAAGTGTTATATCAAAGTTAATTCTAATTGAATGGCCTTTTTAAGTATTTATAAAAACGTCGTGCTATTGGATTGCTTTAATAATTTGTTATTTCAACAAATAATAATATCTCTATATCTATAAAGGATTATTGATATTAATTTAAAAAAAATTCCCATCTTGAAGTATTGCTTTAAAGATATTATTAATTTGTTGGTAATTTGGAATAGCGAGTATTATATATTCATTTTCAGTTAGTTTATATTAATATATTCGTTGAAATGAAGTTTTTAAAATTTGAAAATTATGAACTCGAGCACAAAAATTTAGCATATTTAAAGGAGTTCCTTTTGTACAGAAATTCTATAAGTGAAATTAATTAATATACATATAAAATGTTTTTCAATGATTGTTATGTAAAATAATAATAAATTTAATTCGTCGTACTGTTCGACGATTTTACGAAATTAAAAAAGTTAAATTTATGAATATACGCAATGCAAATTGAGTATAGAATACATTTTATGATTTACATAATTTAATTTAGTTCTAATTTATTTTAACCATTTATTTATGTTAATTCATCAGTTTTCTAAAGAAGTATTTTGTAACTCTCTAAAAAATCATTATGCTAACAGTCATTATCATACAAATTTATCATAATAATAAGGTGAAGTGGTTAAAGCTTTAATAAATTAATCTGCATGCTCTATAATAGAATGTTAAGCTAATATTAGAAAAGGAACAAATAATATTATTTGCTTGTAAATGAAGTAGTTATTAAAGTGAAGTAGTAGAATGAAAATTATTTGAAAATATATTTAAATTATATATGGCTAATTATATGATTTTTTATATATTTGTGCCGAGTATTGACATGCTAAGTTAACAAAATATAATATAATTTACTTTTTAGGTTCTGAAAATATAATGCACATCGGTTGGAAATTATGAATTTTTATTTAATTAATGTTTTGCAATAGATTTCTTATTAATGATACTGACATTCATTGGTATTAAAAAATCCGAAACGAATGATGTACGTTACGTTGAAAATAATTAAATACTAGTACACTAATTATAATGATTTGCATTAATACTTGCAGTTATACTGTAATTAATTTCAGCCGTTAATTTGAAGTTAAATTATTTATTTACGGAGAAAGTAATTTTCGAAGAGCAAAGATAAAAAAAAATAAAGATTACAAAATATTACAAAATATACTACGAATGTCAAAAAACAGCATATTTATAGAAAGAATCTCATTTTTATCCTACGATTAATTCTAAATCCTAATTCTAACAGTTGTTAAAATATTTATTTGGCAACTTTTTATTTTGTTTCTTTCTGTAAATAATAATCATTGAATTCGCAGTAAACTAAAAGAATAATTTAAATCATAAATTTTAAGAGAAATTTTAGTATCCTCTTAACATTCTTCTTAATTATGAAATTAAATACATTTTTTAAATAAATTTATTCTTCCTAATTGCATAGTTAAATACATACTTCAAATTAATTAATTAACTGCATCTGACCATTGTATGTGCATGATTTTAGTCATAAATTTGTGATGTTTCTATTTCACTAATATAATTAACATAGAGAGCTTGTAATTACAATTTATAAAATTATTCTAACATATTCAGAATAAGTATTTCCTTCTCATTATTCTTAACTTTTATATTATAGAAAATTATATTTTAAATAAAGTAGATCATTAACTATATTCTCACTCAATTATATTATACAACTAACAGGAAATATTATCAGTGATAAAAGTATAAATAAAATTTACGAATCTACATAAAGGATTAATAGAATGCAAAACCGTATTTAGATATTTTTAAATTCGATTTATAAATTACCTAGACAATAAATTTTCTAATGAACTAGAAATATAATTCTGAGCATTCACTGTCATCAGCTCATGTGTCATCTAACTTATCGGTTATAATACATAATCGGCTATTTTTAAGTAATTCACATATGATTTTATTAAAGCAATTCTGGTGCCGTGAATACGTGTGTCCTAACATTTATGAAATTCAATTAACCAGAGCTTTGCTATCTTACATTGCTATCCTCGCCATCAACTTGTATCAGCTTTAAGAAAATAGAATCAATCAAAACCTCATTTAAATTGAACAATGTAATGGTTGTAATTATTATTTTGATTATGCGGTCCAGATGTCAGCTTTTTTGTTTTTTCGTGTTCTTTGCCTTATGCACACACATAATATATATGAGTTTTTTTATACCACTTCAATATTATTATTACCTTACTTGTATATATATATATATTATATATTTTTTCTGTTCATTTTACTTCGACTTACTGAAGTAAAATGTCAATGTATTTTTCGATGAGATATCAATGTATATTTCGCCCATACTTTTTTTTTTATATGGAGTCCATTTTACGATTTGACTTGCTTATCACTGGATGTTATATAATTCTGCATAGAAATATACCAATAGTATTAATAGACTAAATGAAGAAATACGATTGGGAAATATATTTACTTCGGCGGTCGTACTTTCATGATTGATCATTTGGATCTTATCCGTGACGTACATTTCTTTATCCACACTTGCAATCAATGATAATATGATATGCTATCTATATCATAAACGATATTAATATTTTTTTTCTTAATTCGTAAATTGTTTAAATGATAGTGGTTATTAAATTTTATATATATATTTCAATATATATATATATATAAATTTTTCTCAATATATTGTAAACAATGAAATTTCCATAACTTTTTATTATACACAAATCTTTTTTCTCTTCTTCTATTTATTAATAAAAGAATAATAATAAAAGATAAATCTTTTATTTATCTTTGTGTCATTAATTAAAATATAATTTTCTCTTATTCTCTAAAAACTATAATTATTATTTTTTATTGAATAATTTAACAAAATATTTTAAAACAATAATTTTAAAACATTGTATAATAATGCAACATATATGATACATGCAAATTCAATAAAAATATGGAAGCAGATTAAAAATTAATAACAACAAAACGTAATTAATGATAATGAATATTTGTATTCATATTGGTTATCTTATTCGAAATATTAGGCATTTGTTAATTTAAAATTTTTAATTCCTGCCTTTCATTTTCGTTGTATATAAATAGCTTTGTATTTAAAATTATATAATCATAATGGAATTTATAGAAAATATTTTATATACAAATAAAATATAAATAAAATACGGAAGCTAATGAAATTTCTAACAGATAGGTAGTAATTATAGAGATAAATAACAAAATGAATTTATAATTTCAATCAATTTCTCGTATAAATATATTATTATATAAGAATAAAAATTTAATAAAAATTAAGAGTAATGTTTCGTATATAATAATTTTTTAAATAAATAAAGTTTTATTAACGAAGATATTTTATATATAAAAGCCAATTTACCATTGCTGTTGTAATTGTATTAATTATTTATACTTCGTTTTTTACATTAAACATCATTCGTCAACAATTTCGAAATATTCGAAAAATTAATCAAGTTAAATTCTATAAAAAAAAAAATCTCATTTAATATGAACTGATTTTAACTAAAAAATACATATTGATTGAAATATAAAATTATCCCAAATGAAGGAAAATGGTTACAAATAAAAAGTGGTAAAATAACAGTATATAATATTTTAGAACATTTAAATTATCAATTATACAATAATTTTCTTTTATATTTATTACTAAAGTAGTGTATGTTTATATCTAATGTACTGATTAAATAGCTTGTCAATGCGGGATTTATAAAAGTAAACATGCATATTGTATACTTGTAATTAAAAACTATTGAAAGTAAGGAAATATTTATTTAATTCACTTTTGCACTACTAATTATTGTTAATTTTATGAACGAGTCAGGTAATCATATTTGTCGACAAGATCTTTACACGATTTTAAAAGTATTTTTAAACTTTCTGTCTCTATTCAATCTATAGAATTAAATATTTATTAATACTTTGTTTATTAATACTTTATTAATTAAATATTTATTAATACTTATGGATAAATTAATATTTGAAAGAAACTATGAAGAGTTTACTTTCGCATTTATTAGTTAATTACTTTTATTTTTGTTGCATTTTCTAAAGATATAATAAATGCTACTAAAAATGTGGTTTTAAAATAAAAAATGATCTATTTAATTCTCACAGAAATCTATAATTATGATATTGAAATTCTCAGCATGACTAAGTATTATAAATATTTAAACATAAAAACGTTAATTTAAAAAAAAACCTATTTACTTTTTGAATATTTTCTATAGAACTCATGAACTAAGAAAATTAACTTTTCTCATGTCAAGATATCAATGTTGATAAGATGTTGCACAATTGTTTTCATAAATACAAATGTAATAAAAAAACTTCAATTTATTTGCGAATGAAAGCATAATTTTTATTAGTATTTGCATTTGATTTATTCCTCTATATACTATATATATATATATA
>JAPYYT010002420.1:0-18157 GCA_030522565.1 Ceratosolen corneri | reverse complement strand
AAAAAAATATTTTCATATGTAATTAGTAATTAGAAGTTTCTATTTTTAACAGGATAAATTATATTTTAAAACTTTGGTTTTATACAACAGAATTTTACAAAATTTTCATTTTATACTGTATTTTTTAATTAAAACAATTATGACAGCAATTTTCTTAAATAATTCAATTTTTAACTAAATTTTTTAATTTTATTTGTAACTAAATATAAATTTTAAAAAATAATTATTTGTTGCATATATTTAATTTAAAAAAACTAATTTCAATACTGTAACAATAGATATACAAATAGTTTTATATAAACAATTTTAAAATTAAAACAAATATATTTTAATAATAATAGCAAAAGGGATATAGATTATTTATAAAAAGTTAATTTAAAAAAGATTTATAATTTTTTTCTTATTCTAACTGTTCTAATTATGAATTACATATTTTTCTCATATAAATTCAACCTATATCTAAATGCATATTTTTGTGTATATATACCAACACATAGAAATGTATATAGTAATTTAAAGCTGAGTTAATTTATAATTGTATATTAGAATATAATTTAAAATATATGCATTGATAAATTTATTTTTAATACTTTGTGAAGTTGCAAATGTATGAGTTAGATTTCTTATTAGATATTTCATGTGTTTTCAAAACATTTTATTAGCTGTTTTATTATCATTAATTATTAAAAATTATATTATACTAAAAATCTATTTTTTTTTATTATATAAAAACTTAGTTGGTTATAATGAATCATATCAAATAAGCAATAAGATTAAAAATAACAATATTAATTAATTAAATGAAATGGTTCTTAAAAATAACATCCAAATATAATAATGTTGAATGTATGCTATTTTATGACATGAATATTGCCATGTATATGGATATAAAAATACAATTATTAAAATAAACATGTAAAAGTAATTCATTTGTTAAAAGTAACTTGTGTATATAAAAGAGAATTACTAATTGTCGCAGTATCTTCATTATTTACAGTTCACTGCAATTATAATTTGTTTATGACTCGAAAAATTAAGTGTGTTACACATTCATTTTAATCAAACTATTATATTGTCACAAGTCATCGCTGATTTAATGCATTTTCATTATCTGTCAATTGAGATTGGCTATCATCTTGCTGTTGATGATCAATATTCTCTTCTTTCTGGTGATTATCTTCTTCTAGAGTACTTTCAAGTTCACAAATGTATTGAATAACGTGTTGAATAACCTCGAGCTTAGAAAGTTTTTGCTTACGTGGCATATGTGGAACAAGATCGCGTAGTTTACCGAAGTAAGCGGCAACTCCTTTAGCTTTGAGGTTTTTGCGACCTCTAGTAATGAAAACTTTCCTCGTTGTAGACGGTACTCGTCTTTCAACGGAACTTACTACTATCGCCTTCATGCTTTGCAAATTAATTTGTATCCTATTACTTTGCTTACTTCGTCACACTTTTTACTATTTTATTTTTATCTATAATTTTTCACATTAACATATTACCTTTTTATTTCAATATTGTAGTTGAATGTACGTCTGTTCTGATAAGATAAATTTTTTAAGTAAATTATTTGCAATATTCCCAAGTACTGTATGATCTCGTATGTTGTTCTCACTCACCTTCATAAAGTACTTTACACTCAAGCTCAACTACACGAATAACCAGTTTCTTGCTACTGTATAGAATATATGTAATCGTATATAAAATTATGTTTTATCGGTGTTAACTATTTTTTTCTTATGATAATTTTAAAATGAAACTCAATGAATAATTAATCATATAATTTTCAATATATTAAGTGTTTTGATTTCTACAGTACAAATTTAATCAAAACAAATAACTATCTCCTTTTTGGAAGTACCAGCAATACTAAACTTTCCCACGCTCGAGATGTATTCTTATACTAACCAAAGACTCGTAACTGTTCGGGCTTTTTCGCAAGTATTCGGGAATGTTAGAAGAAAAAGAGAAAATATGAGGCTGCTTGTTGTCTCGTAATAATTTAACATTTATTTTGTTTAGAATCATTGTAGCCTATATACATATATTTTAAAATGGTTTCTTAAAATTCGTTACCATTTTCTATACATATTTTAGTATCTAAATAAAATTTGGATATACATATGCATATATATTTTTAATATCGCAATAAAATTTAAACTACTCATTTTCTGCTATTGTGTTAGTTTCCCCTAAATATCTAAAGAAAATGATTAATATTTAATAGATAATAAGTATAAGAAATATACAATATATTTCATTATACTAATTGTATATTCATTTTTAATACATTTAAAAAATGACTGTATTTTGTTAGTTATAATTTTTAAAATAAAATATTTACATGAAAATCTGTATTACGTATAATTATACAAAAATTTTAATTATATAATTTGATAAATAAAACGATGACTGTTTACAATTATTTACAAAGAAATCATTTAAATAAAAGTTAGTGTTAACATTATATAAACGGAATTGCAATATTTATTTTAATCTATTTTGATTTAATTTTTGTTGTTTATTTAATAAGATAAAAAATAATAAATTGTTACTCGTACATAATAGAATAATTGCTCATTTGATATCATAGTTCATGTTATTTATTAAAACTCCAGAAATAATATTTTATGCTTTTAAATTATAGATAATAAATTAAGTAACAGTTTTCATGTAATTTATGTACTATTTTAATTACAAATATACTATACAATAACAAACTAAACTAAAATTTTCTTTCATCGATGTCCAAGTCAAGTATGTCCCATGTTTTTATTACGTTTTATAGTAAGTCAATTGTATTTAAGTAAAATTTCTTTTCCAAGATTTATTATACACTCTTACAAATAATATACATCATATATATTCAGAAATATTTGGACAATCTTAGATAATATATTATGAAACAACCTTCACAGTCCTAAAGATTTTTAAAAAATATTTTTAAATTCAGGACAACCAATAAAGAATAATGAACATATCATACCAAATAATTTAAGGTTTTTTAAAAACATTTTACATTGATAATTTATTGAAATATATAGATATAATATTCATTATGAATAGAAAAATAAGGAAATTTCATAAATATTTTTAGTATAAGGTATAGAAGATATAATATACATTGTTTTTTAAAATTGTAAATTTTAATTCTTACACATTCTTTTTGTTCGTTAACATTGCACATGAAGAAAACTTGATATTTGTTAATATAATTTAACACAGGACATTTTTAGCATTAATTTAGATTAGTGCAGCATGGCGAGATAATCGTGTGCTAGAATAATATGTATGGACAGCAATAAGAATAAGCGTAAGATAAAGAAAGTGTCATGATTCATTGCCTAGCAAGCGCAGGTGGAGAAAGAAGGTGTTTTGTTACAGCGGTATGAATCGGTTAGAGAAGAAAAATGAGCATTAAAACAGGACTTTAAAATCATGAATGTAATACATGTGCAAAGACTGAGATAAACATAAAAAACGAGTTATCACGATACATTATTGCAATTTATAATTTATACGTATTAATTTACATTAAGAATGCAATTGAAATAGGTAATTGAGAAATGTTTAAATATAACGTTTAAAAATGTAAACAATTATATAATTTGAATATTGTATGAGAAGTATCTTCTTAATTAAAATTTTATTTATTGGTATATAGACAAAACATTTAATTGCAATTAATTGTTTTTAAAAATATAATTGAAAAAATAAATTAAAATTATTAAATCAACAAGAATATATTACTTTTTCTTTAATATGTAGAATTTCTTATATAATATATATAAATATAGAATAAAATATGTAAAATTTTCTTTAATATTTAGTAAATCTAACTTTAATTAATATTATATATTTTTATATTATTATAACAATATATAATAAATTTAATGTATACATTTTATGAAAATCATAGTAAATTACATTTATAAAACGAATGCAACGGCAATTTATTTTACTCCTACATTTATTATTCTTTTAGTTCGAAAAATGCCGTTTTATTATATTATATTATCTAAAATTAGGGAATATAATAAAATAAATTATAAATATGACCTGATTATTAACTCGCTTTATGTTAGTATATTCTATTTCACTTAAAAAATGATTGAAAACTTGAGTTACCATTAAATATAAATTTTCCGTGCAATCTAAATTGTGATTATACTATACATACCGAGTTATTAATGTACATTTGACAATAAATTCACCATTGATTTTCAAAATATTTCTATTTTCATCAATTAAGTGAAATTAAAACAATTTTTTAATTTAATGAATATACTTGATATTATAATGAATATATCGATTATATTAAAAGAGAAATTTTAATTTTTTCTTCTATTAAATTCCATTTTAATAAATTAAGCACTATTTGTACATTTACCAGTTAATTAAAAATTATTTATTATTAAATGGAAATTTACTTTTTCGTAATTTTGAAAACAAATCCACAATTTTTAAAGGAAATATTAAGCTTTTATTTTTAAATCATAGTAATTTAAAAAACTACTGTTATTTTTAATGTTTTATAATTATACGCGAAAATATTTTAACAAATTTCGTTATAAGAATTAAATTATTAATATAATTCTATTTAAAATTTAAAAATATTTAAATTTGCTTATTTTTACTAATATTCAAATTATGGTTTCAAAATTTGTGATAGAAGATAAAGTAGATCATAGAAAGATTTGAAGTTTTGTAATTAAATTCATACTTGTTGAAAATTGTACTTTTAAAAAATATTTTATTAATTATATCCATTTTCATTTTTGAATAAAAGCTGTAAGTTCGTAAAAGAAAGTATTATATAATATATTGCTTTTATAACATGATGTAAATTGAAGAATTTAATTATAATAAAATTAAATACATTAAAAAGCTGTGAAGAAAATAAAAAATAGTTTTTTGACTAATGCTAAATTTTGAGATACTATAGATTATGTCATCAAAGAAATTGGTTTAATTAAGAATTTCATTATCCAAATAAAAACATTGTACATATATTTAATTTTAAAACATATGAAAATGACTTTGATGTACATTTTACTTTATATTTAATCTCATAATAAAAATCTACCATTCTAAATATTCCTCTGTAGGCAGAACTTTGAAGTATACAATTAAATTATTGATTTTGCTATAAAGGAAAATAAACAAGAGATGCATTTCTTTTAATAACATATTTCGCATATTAAGTTAAAAAAAAAGAGGGGGAAGTATACTACAAGTATGATAAACATTAACAAGTAATAAAACCAAATGTATACTATAATAATGAACACTTTCTATTATTAAATTTTACTAAATTCTTATTAAATGATACATTGTTCTGAAACTTAACAAAATAATATACATTAATTATAATTTTTACATAAATAAAAAAAATTATCTTTTACATAATATCTTTATTTACTCATATATGTTAAAATGAAAATTTACTATAATGCTATAATAAAAAAACTAATAGATAGTACAACTTTTATAATTCTACAAAATATAATATAATTATAATCGTTTAATTTACCAATTACTATTGTTATGTTTATGATATTACACTAATTTTGAGCATTTTGTGTTCAGTGACTTAAAAATAATATAATAGCATTTAATATATAATTAACCTGTTAAATTTTTACACATTTTGATTCATTAAAATTATACAAATTCAATTATTATAAATGATAAATAATACTGAAAAATTTTAATAATCAATATTTTTCAATGTTTCCAATATAGAAGTAATTAGTTAACTAATAAAATATCATATATTTATTTTGACATACCTAATGAAATATCATTAATTTCAAATAAAATAAACTGTCTTTTTTATATACTTATTTTATTATAGATATATAATAAAAATAGTATTAAACTTAATTGTTTGCTATTCAAATGACTATGCTTTATAAATGAATAAAATTTCATTAATGTATCTTATATATATATTTAGAGAATTACATTAATTAATATATTTTTAAAATGCCTTTTATAAAATAAATTTTAAAAAGTGATGAAATAAATTTTATTGTAACAAATTAATTTCTTTTAAACTTTATTTGGTCATGTAACATCTAATTTAAAGCTTACAACGTTGATGGTAAAATTTCATTAATTGTAAATTATTATAGAACATTTAGTCATCTAAATATTTTATGATTATATTAACTGTAAAAATTTCATATTGGAAACACATAGTATTAGATGTATTTATTCATTTGACTTCAAAGAATATATTTTTAGCATTTTTATTTAAAGTAATTTTTTTTAATGCTACAATATGAATCTATAATTAATAGTTGAATCTTAATTATAAATAAATGAAAAATTATTCAATCACATAAAATTTTCTCATTTGATTTAATGCCATTACTCAAGTCGTATATTTGATAATCAATAAACACAAATTATAGCATTATTGACATTTACTTCTATATGTATTAGATTATATTAAATTCTATTAATTATGTCTGATTTTTAAATAAACTGTGCAAAATAATATCAAAGGTAAAATGAGCGCTTTCTCTCTTGAATTATGTATATACAAATTCTATTTTTTGCTTTTTCGGTACGATTCTTCCTATCTTCTGTATTCATTTTTAGTTTTTTAATCACAATTCACATGTAATATGCATTTTGAACAATGTTTTCTAGTATATGAGTAATACACATATATATTTATGAATAAAATAAAAAAAGAAAAATGCGCATAATAAAAATATTGAAGTTTCTTATGAAATTTAATTGTTTACATCAATTTATCTAATCCTTTTATTATTCTGGGCGCTCTTGAAAAATGTAATAAAATTCAGATATAATCAGTAAATATCTTCGACACTGAAAATATAAATAATAGGAAGATGGTCACACATTTACAACAGAAATTTGTAAAAATCAATAAATTTTACGTTATCGCGCGAAGTCTAAGGGCAAAATATTTCTAATTTGTGTGTCCAATTAGGAATCTCTGGTATTATCGAGAGCTAATACCGTCTATCACGTGAGTCTGAACGAGAACGACGATCTCGACTGCGACTGCGTGTTAATGATCTCCTGCGTGGACTGCGTGAACGTGATCTAAAATAACAAATATAATTTTATTATACAGTTTTATTTTATTTTTTTATTTCTTGTTGTACTTGCCCTCTTTGTAAATAGTTCTTTGTCAAATATACATTTTAGGTGCAAATAACATAGTTACTAATTTCCAAAAAAAAGGGTAACCTTATTTTGCACATGAATATATTTTCTAATTTATATCTCAAGGACAATATAATAAATAGAAGTGTGATAATATATCCTATATTCCTAGTGGGTAAGGCTAGTTAGACATAGCATAATTAGGGACAAAAAATGATTTATTGATAAAATAAAATAAAAATTATTAAAACAGAAATAAAAAAGAACATTTATTTTAATATAAACTATAATCAGTTTTATAAAATAGTTACCCTTCGAGCTAATAAAGCGATTGCAAAAACAGAAGTATTAGATAACAAAATAATCTTTGTCAGCTCGAAGAGAAGTATCAGAGTATAATAAAATAATAATCATAATAAGCAATTAGTAGTAAAAGTAGTATTAGTTGCAATAGTAATAGAAATAGTAACGACAATAACAAATAATTACAACATAACAAACAAAAAGAAAAACTAAAACGCTTGTAAATCAGTGAAAAATACCAGGCAACTGTGAATGTAGTGGTTGGTGGTGGTAGTTGGATGGGATGGTAGTTGGTGTATAACAGGTGGTGATTGCTTATTTGCTTTCCCGGAAGTTCGAAGACGAGATGTGGCGATCGGATGTCACAGCTCAAGTTAAATACGTGATGACTTTGTAGAGTGGTTGGAGAGCAGTGGTAGAAGTCAGGAGAGACGTTATTTCGACGGAAGAAGTATCGAAGTATCGCGTTGATCGAAGAATTCCTATGATTGTTCCCTACGTACTGTTATTTATCTTTTTGTTCATTTTTTTTTCTTATTTTTTTTCAAACTTTTTTCCGAGGGACTTGACGACATCAGCGAAACGAGCGACTGCCAGACTTAGTGTTCAGTCGAGAACATTCAGTCTGTCGATCGTACGACTTTGGCTGCGCTATGCGGTGATGACGATTGACGAGTTCGACTGGTGGTGACTGATGGTGACTGGTTGGGAGACTGGTTAGTGGGCAGACAGGCAATATTTTGTTCGATTTTGATTGCTTTTTTCACGGTGGCTGTAGTAGTAGTGGTAGTAGAAGTAGCAGTAGTAGTAGTAGTGGCGGAGAGATGAGCAGAGCTATGACCTGACGGTGGTGTAATCTGCAAACGTCAGTGTTACCAATATAACCATCAACCTTATTAACAAACCTCTGTCACTCATTACACTTATGCTCTCTACCATCCACTATTTCCCTACTTTATGTTGTTACAGTACAATCTTAGCGTACTCTAAGATCTAAAATTAAAAATTTTTATTATAAAAATATATTATTATTTTCACCATAAATACAACGCTTTAAAACGAATAAAAAATATCTCATTTTGAAATTCATTAATTTATTAAAATTCTAAGAGTACTTTAAGACTATACTGATATTATTAAAAACTACTCATTCGCCACCTATTTTAATATATAAGTTATAGTGATTCATCCTTAGTATTATTTATTACCTATGATGAATACATTTTGTATAATTGTATAGTACAAAAGAAGTAGAAATAGATAAAACTACTTTAAATTTATTTAAGATAATTTTAGTCGTAAGTAATAAATTGTATTAATTATACCTACATTTCTTACCAACTCATCAACAGATTTAAAAAATGTTAAATATATAAAAGATTTACTTAATTACTTACATTCGATATGCTGATAACATTAACCCAAGAAATACTTACTTGTAGATATTGACAGCTATTCGATCAAAATCTAGATACAAATATAAGCTTTTTTAGCAAATAATTAGTGCTAACAAACCTTCTGTCAAGTAATTTCATTACAGAATCAATTTGCCTCTGAAAAGTCTAATAATAATAATTTCTGGTTGAAACGCTCATACCTTCCATATCGACCTATGGATTTCTTACAAGGACTGCGTGAACGGGACCTACAAATTCGCCATAGAAAAAAAAATACATCGTATATATTCTGATGGCTTATAAATTTTTAATGTATATCAGTCTACAAATAAATATATTATAAAGCAATCGGTAGTAACTTATTTGATAACTATTTTAATACTAAGTAAATTAATGATTTCTAACGTTCAAAATTGTATATTATATCGCTTAAGAAACTACAATTAATCAATTCAAAAATTATAATAATAAAAAAATTTAAGAAATTCTTACAAAGATAATATATATTTTACAATATAAACATAAAATCAATATGCTCTTTAATTTTTAAATCTTTTATATATATTTAAAAAATCCTATACTGATATGATTATTTAAGGATTACAAACTATTAAATAAAAAATACCTATTACATGAATATGCAAACATACCAAAACTATTTTATAAAATTACAATTACTAAAGATCCAATTCTTTTTCACTTTTCTTCGTCTAATTTTCTAATTTAAGAAAGTGATATTAATGAACTTTTGAAAATTTAACAAATAAAGATTTATACGCTGTTATGAAATAATATTCCATATATATTATTAACTAGATAGAAATTTATAAAATTTTTCTTTAATTTCTGTATTTAAATGACTTGCTCAATGTTCGTTTTATAGTTTTACAATAAAGTAAACGGTTAATACTTTTTATATAAAATAGAAATATTTAAATATCCCAACTAAATTTAATTTATGTGAATTTAAAATAAAAAAATTTAATGACATTGCATATTCGTATTAAAATAAAAATTTTACTTGAAATATGGTAATAAATATTAAAGTAATATATTGTTTATAATTATTTCATTACATTCTATTCTGAAACATATTGATGATTTCTTTATTCATTAAAAAAAATATATATAAAACTAAAAAGCTACATTGTTATTTTATAAATATAAAATAGTAATTATAAAGTTGTTTGTATTTTGTTAAGTATTGTGATTAGTAGAAAAACACCTACATTTTATTTTCGCCAATGGAACTGCGGGAATTATTCTAAATATGTTTGTGTTTGTGGATGTGGGTATGTTTTGCCTAATCAATTATTATTTATTTAAAAACAAATATTTTTATACATTTGTATTGAATTTCATATTGTGCAAACTTTACAATTGTTATAGCAATCCAATATATTTTCTGTTTATGAAAAAATATTTACGTTCAATTTATAAATATATTTTCTTTCTATTGGAAATAAAATATATATCACAAATATTTTGTATAAATTTGTTTATATTAATTTCTTCTTTCTGAGCTTTTAAATGTATAAAATACCTAAAAATGTCTAGATATTTTTATATACGTACTTGATATCTGCTTTCTGTACTAATTCTTTTAACTACAAAAAATATATATATAGTCAAAAAAGATCATATCTTACCTTGAATATCTTGAAGCACGTCTACGTCCTCCTCCACCACGGCGACTTCTACCCGACGACATTTCCACTCTAACTCTAGTTCCACAGCAATGACTAATGAAAAAAGAAAAATATTTATTTGTATACGTACGTACGTGTATTATATTGTCATTAGGTAGAGTTAATATTTTACATTTTCTTTAATAAATAATTATATTTTAAATTTTCTTAAAAATGAATATAATAATAAAATATCAATGTTAATAAAAATCAATGTTTTGTTTATTTTTTAATTTTCGTAAATAATGGTACATTATTGCAAGGGTTTTAATAACATATTTTATTGCATAAATAAAACATTTTAATCTGAAAGTCGTAATTTTATTTAAACTTAAAATTTTTAATATTTTTTACATGTGCATTTTTACACATAGTATGTACAGATTAAGGAATAAATTATATATTCATAAGTATATATATGAAAAATATTAATAATGAAATAACTTCAATATTTAATTATAAATTTATGATTTCACTGAATTTTTTTTATGTTCGTGAACTTATTGAAAAATATAAAGCTTATTTAGCTAATAAGCTTATTTATTAACTTATTAACATTGATTTCGTGTTATTAATTTTATTTTAAAAATTTATATCAACTAGTTTATTAATTACTATTTTATTTTACATTATTTTAAAATTTTCAGAAGTTTAATTGGTTAAAAACAAAAAAAAAAAAAGCCAAGATATTGTTATAAGATCAGGTTATAATTTTTCCTAGTGCAATGTAAAATTTATAATTATGGTTTTGACATTACCTTAACATCAGTGTAAATAAATAATTAATTTTGAAGTTATTAATTAGATATTATACAAGTTTTTAAGCTTTCTTTATAAATAAGTCTTAAAATTCATTTTTAATTAGACCAATTTAATAAGACAAAAATAAATTATAAATATTATGGAATTAGTATAATAGTTATGAATATATTCTTATAACTTTAAATCCAATTATTATTATTGAAACATTTATTAGCCATACACTGTTAATCTAAATATTTACTTACTAGTATTTATTTGAATAGCAACACAATCCACGAGAAAAATTTGAGATAATATTTAGAATATTTATTAAACTTATCCATATTTGTTTACTAATAACATATTGTAAAACTTATATAAATTAAATAACAAATATTTAAAATTTTAAAAGTATTCTTTTTAGATTTATTTGTTTAAATATATTCATTTTCTTTAATTGTAAAATTATAAATGTTAATTTAACATAATAAACATTTATTTTAAACTATTTAATAATTAATAAATGAAAAGAAAAAAATATATATCTGTAGACTAAACATGAATACTCGGATAATACGAGGATTTAGAGAATTTGTTTTTTATATATTAAATTTTTTTTTTTATATATAATTACAATAATCCGAGGATTTAGAGAATTTGTTTTTTATATATTAAATTTGTATATATTACAAAACATGAATAATTTTAAATTGATATATTTCAAATACTAATAGCATTTAAAAAATTTATGAAGAACTACTCATGGATTTTACAACTTTTAAAATGTTATTGAAACGATTGATATGTGATTTTGAATAATTAATCTATTTCTTTCAAATATTTAATAAATAACCATTTTTACCATATGAATATTCATTAAAATTTTTTTTAATATTGTAGAAGATGTAGTGTCACATCGAATAAATGAATTTCATATTTACTTTGTTTTTAATTCACCAAATTTGAATAATCTTTAAAATTCTATAGTAGCAAACAGTTCACAACTTTAAAACAGTGTTAATAGTTTTTAATAAGTTATTATTTTTTCATATTATAATATGAAAATATTAAATTGTATTATTTTAATATAGAATAATAGTTTATTATATATTTATTACTGCACTTAAGTAATATTTGAATACAGAATAATTTTGTTATGACAGATTATCTTATGATCTTTATTATATAAGTATAAAATTGGTATTAAAATATATAAATTAATAATATACATTGTTTAAAAATGATTAAAATTAAATTACATCGATTTTAATAATTATTCTTTAAATTATGTCATTTGAAAATTCCATTAGTTATTTAAATAATTTTTAATACAATATAAAGAAAATACAATAAAAATAAGTTTTTAAAAAATTTATTTTAAATTAACTTTATTTATATTAGTGTAGATGAATTAATTGATTCGGAAAATTATTTATTGAAAATATTTTTTACAATATTTAATTTTAATGTATTATGTAATTTTTTAAACTAGTTCTAAATATAAATTAATACAATCTTCCATAAATATCAATGATGTTTGACTAAATAACTTGTTTAAATCAATTAAATGTACCATCCATTACATTTTAAAATAGAAATAAACTTTAATCAATAAATAAGTTAAATTAAATTTGTCTAAACTAAATTGTGATGTATTTTATTTTATTTTAATTTATGTATTTTACATATCTTTGTTTATACCATATTAAAATATCTTAAAAAATAACGAAATATTTATTTCATATATTTATATAAAGCAAAACATTAATAATTGTACTGTAAAATCATATAAATTTATTTTGAAATAAACTGTAAACATTAAATACAATATATGTTTATAGCTTGGATACAATTTCTTGTTCAAATTTTATTAAATAACAACTGATTTTAAATGCTTACGTTCCATCAAGTCCTCTTACAGCATCTTCAGCATCTCTAGGATCTTCAAATTCAACAAAAGCAAATCCTGGTGGATTTCTAGCAACCCAAACATTCCTTAAAGGTCCATATTTACTGAATGCACTTTCAATTTCATGCTTGCTTGCACTACTACCTAAATTACCAACATAAACTTTGCAAGAGAGATCCCATTCTCTGTAACGTGATGACATTTTATAAATCTATAAGTACAAAAATAATATAGTCGTTCAAATAAAGTCCAATTAATAAGTCTCTCAAAATAATTTTAATTTGATTTTAAACATAAAATATACTAATTATATATATTAATTTATATATAATTAGTATATTTTAATATATTAATTTACAGATTTTTAAATTTAATTACATTAATAATAGTTTAAATGTTTTTTGTTTTATTTTTATAATCTAAACATTACCAAGATTTCTATTTATTTCCATTTGATACAAGTTTTATATATTTTTAATTTACATATTTCTAAAATGTTTTCTTTTATTTTTTAATATAGTGTATATATAACAAATTAGTAAAATTTATCTTTTAAATTATTAAATCAAAATTACCTTTTAAATTATTAAATCAAAATGATCCAATTATACAATTCTTACTGAGTATCATTAAATAAGTCAAAATAAAAATTTTAATATAAAATATTAATATTAATTATTCTCAAATTAAAATTAAAAATGTATAAAATTAATAATTTATCAATCCATTTTAACTATAACATATAATTTAAAAAGTTGAAATATTAAAATGATAAAATTTATAAATAAAATATTTAATTTCTTTATAAACCATTTAATTATGAAATCCATTTAAAAAATTATATTAGACAAAACACGTAAGATTTGATGATGTTAAAAAATTCATTTAAAATTATAATTAAATTATTATTTTATACCAAGTATTTTTAATTGCAAATATTTTGAATTAATCTCAAATTCACTTTCATTGATTTACATATAATATGAGTATTTACTTTGAATAATATTTCATTAATAATTTAACTTTTCATTGGTAATTATTTGTTATATTTTATTTATTGGCAATGTTTAACTTTTTATTGGTAATTATTTGTTATATTTTATTTATTGGCAATGTTTAAAACCTAAAACTTAAATCATTGTTAAAACGCTTCACATCACTAATTTGAAGAATTATTTTTAAGTATTATACATGCTTATGTGCCATACATGTTTAAAAATTTTAATTGTAATTAATGTTTAACAAATTTATTATTAATAATCAATATAGAAATATGTTATGTAGCTGTTTTAACGTTTTAGTAATTAAAAAAATCCATTTAAGACTACATATTGTCTTTAAATAATTTAAATTGTCATATTCGTTTTTTTTATTTGCATAAATATGATATGTTCATAAAAATTTGTATAAAAACATTTACTTGTCAATTATTAGTAATCAATTTAAATTATGACCATGCTCCATTTTGTTTGTGAAATCGTTCATTTATATATATATATATATATATATGTATATATATATATATGCGAATGAGTATTAAATATTATAAATTTCTAAAACGAAAGTGTCATTTTAATAATATAAACTGAAATTTTTATTTACAAAATTAACACCAAACCAATTCATTATGTTTTTGTATAATAAATTTGTATTTTACTATAAAAATTTTTTTTCTCAAATGAAAAACGATTGTATGTTAGTATGTGGTAAAATCAATTCAGGCATATACCTTCTATAATACACGATTTTTTATCACTGAAGAGACGAATATACAAATTTTAAATAAAATATTTTATATATTAATCTTATCAATGATATAGGTATAAATAGTGTTTTATTTACTCACTTTTTTCTATTGTTATTTTTAATTATTTTATTTACTGTTCTATATTTTTGTACTTTCTTTACTGAGTTATTCGGTTAGAAATACTTTAAATGGCGGGTTCTCGTAAAGTAAGAAGACCATAGATATAATAAACGTATATCAATGTGACTAAAATTGTACAAATTTCTCACATGCGCAATAAAATCTGTAGTCACACTATATAAAGGTGGTTCGAAGGTGAAACCCAATGATTTTAAAGATACTATGAAATTGTATACCAAATTAAACTAAATATAAACAAATTTTATCAGTTTTCTTGTATATTGAATAAATGGGTAAATTTGCAAGTCAATCAATGTATTATCACTGAGCATATCAGAAGAAGATATTAAATATCACATCGTTGTAATTATTACTAAATGAATGTTATTATTATAATATTAAAATAATAATATTTTAAAGAATTTATTTATTTATTTCTTGTTTTTAAAACGTAATGAAACATAAATGAAAATATTCACATATTTTCAATATATAAACATATATATATATTGCATCTTTAATTGGTAATTATATATATTTATACCTCTGATTTCTTTATTGATTGTGTACTATAATAATCAATTGTTTTGATTATTAATTGCTTTTTTTATCAAAAAATATGTGTAAATATAATTTGTATACATTAATAAGTAGTTGTGGCTAATCACGATTTACTGATATAACGGGCTTTAAAATTTCAATATTTGATCTGAACCAAAGAAATCCTATAAAAATACTAGACACTAAACTAAATAAATACAAAAAATTTAATGTTTTTTATCTACCACGCTCGAATATAAGTTTGAAATATTTTCCTATTAAATAAAAGTTGTCATAAATAGTAATAATTGAAAGTATTTTAATATTTACAATCATATATTTATAAAACAACTTTTTTTCAAATTATTTTATTTTGTCATTTAATAAAAAGCAATATACTTTTTATTATGAATTTTCAGAAATATAAAATGAAATAAAATTTGAAGATACAATATATATTATAATTAATCTATTCGATGTTATATTATAAGAGGGCAAAGTGCCGGAGGTGAAGTGGTGGCAGCGCTTCGGGACATCGGTCCGCGGACCGCGTCTGCCGTTGCCACGACGTTTGAAGCCTAGCTGGGTTTTTCATGAATTCCAAATTGTATCAGTTCGTTAAGAAAATGTCACGAAGTATGTAGGAAGTATGTAATGTCACGAAGTATGTAATGTACAAATTAATTTTGTTGAAGTTTATTAAAAAAAAGATTTTTTACTTTGATAAACATGGAACAAGAAACTTGTATAAAGATTCTGAAAAAACTTTCATATTTAGTTCTAATATTTATATTTAATAAATATTCTACAACAATTAATTTTTTATTAATAATGAATTTTTTATCATCCAGATAAATATATGAGATTTATAAATATAACAATACAAAATTGGTTCGAATAACCACTACAGAATACAATTACTCACGGTCTATAGATGTACTAACAAGCGCTGCAATTTAATTATTACAAACCATTACGTAAAATGTAACAAAGTTTACCATCGTACAACAAAAATAAACAATAGTTCAGTGTTTAATGATGAGGCAGTCTATAGGCAAAAAATTCCAAGGACAATTAAGGAAGTTTAGGAAAATTAAACATTGCTTTATTATTTTATTATTAATTTTATTATTAAAAATAAATTATTATTATGTCGATGTCTAATCTACGCTTAAAACATTAACCTTTTTCTATGAAATGAACATTTTTACTTAATTGATGATATTTATGGACAAGAGTAGCTTACTATTTTTGTATAAATTATAAATTAACAATGCTGATAAAAAATATGAATATACACGATTATTGCTTACATAATGAAAATAGAAAATTAATATTTTATGCAAATAAATATTCAGTAAAAATATATATTAAGAATATGCATAACCAACTTTAAAACTTATCGAAGTCATATACTTTATCAATGTCGATAACTAGAATAATATTAAATTTATATTAAATAATATTAAATTAAAGTGTAAAATAAACTTTACTTTGAAGAAAATAAATTATATGTTATTATCAATACACAAATATATATTTTAATCTCCTTAGTTATTAAGACTTCATATTGTCTTGTATTTTCATTTTTATTGTATTCAATTCTTTATTCTAAATAAGATTCTTTAGTATTACAAAAGTGTATAAAATTATTTATCAATATAGTAGTATAGTATCATTTGTCATTGTATGAGACTTAGTAGTATTATCATCGGCCGACTGTAGCGCTCCAATGGCAGTGCCTATTGACATGTTTATTGAGGAAAAAAGTTTGCGCTCATATGCGTACCTATCCTCCGTATTGTAGGAAGATTCAGCCATCTCAGTGCACCAAATGCTTAACAAGAATTGATAATTATTTTTGAAGTCAGTATGGAGCTTATCAAGTGACTTTAGCGCGCGGTTGTAAGTATCTGTGTTATAAGAAAGATTAGGATTGGTACAATTAGTGGCTAAGTCTTGCATAGCTGAGATAAGTGATTCTTGTAATGTTAGGTTGCCTTGAATCAACACTACGCTGGTCTCAGATGATCCAGGCTGCGACCTGGTCGCCATTTTTGTTCTTTCCGGGCTACGCAACATGGCGCCGACACCTATTCAGACTCTCAGCGGAGCGACTCCCTCTCTGCGCGGAGCTAGATGACGTTGCGCGAGTCGGTCCGCTTTAGGTGGCCGGATCGGCGCTGGGGGTGCCACTCGAGCCGGTCCAAGCTCGTCAGCCGGATCGGCTCTGGCGACGCCACGCGGGCCGTTCCTAGACGGTAGGCCGGAGCGACGCTGGGGGCGCCACGCGGGCCGCTTCAAGATGGTGGATCGGACCGACCGCAAGCTCGCGCGCGCCGCGTCACTGCGCTTCGGGTGGTAATTAGCACTCTCCAATAACGCAATCGGCGTGCTTTATATGAATATTAATATGCCGCGATCTGCTCGAAGGACCAAATGTTCGGGCGTAACCCCGAGTATGAAATTTCAGATAGTGGAAGGGGTGAGATAGCAGGGAGAAAAATAAGAAAGAAAATTAGTGTAATCCGGGTAACGTGAAAATAAGCAAAGATTTATTGTATTT
>JAPYYT010002419.1:0-18172 GCA_030522565.1 Ceratosolen corneri | reverse complement strand
AAACCAATTAATAATAGTAAAGATCAAGACCGCTTAATTTCATATGTAAAACCAAACTTGTGCAACGAAACTTTCTATTTGTCTTTCAATAAATATCAGGCTACAGTGTTAAATTCGACCCCCCGTGTCTGTGTTTTCTTTCTACCCTGCCATCTCTCCTTTACCACTATCGGCCTCTCCCCCCTTCATCTTGGGGAGAGCTCAGCATTAGACGATATGGTATTATTAGAATGCTGTTTTAATTTTTAATTATAAATCTTGAACTATCTTGATATTTAAACATGAATTAAATACCGCCATAGCTTGAAGTGAATTTACAAAATCTGTTGAGTTTCGTTAGTTCATTTAAATGTTGCCTATTTCTGCACCGGTGCAATATTCAGGCATAAATGAAATATCACGACGCTTGGAGTGGTGTTACGTTTTTATTAATTATATGTCATTGTAGTCCACGCTACAGCAATATTCAGGCGTAAATTGAATCTCACCAAGCATGGACTTGTGTTATTTTAGATCAACAGGGTTAACCTGCAGATCGGTGTGTCTACTTTCTGGATCAAGTAATTATTATGCCGCCTGCAATTAATGAATTGCGCATTAGTAGCGGCTTCCTTGAATACCCTGCCAGTGCTTGCACGCGCTTATCCTTGTGCACAGGGTGATTGAATTTTAATGGCCGCCTATCGTGTTTCAATTGTGTGTAGTGCGCAGCACATTCCAGAGAGCTTCTTTCCCTGTCAATGCCAATTTGAACCTTCTTATGTTTTATTCCCGCCACGGAGTGTATGAGAAACTATTTACTTTATACGACTTTGTATTATCTTAATTGAAGGATTTCAAATGGATAGATTTCTAAATGATTTAAGAAGATTGACGAAGATTCTGCAGGTTCTACCGTGGCGCGCCGAAAGCGCGATATTTAAAATCTTCACCCCGCTCTCTCATAGTTCATCTATGAGAGTGGGAATTTTCAGTAATTGGTGGACAATTAATTATGCAACTATCATTGGTGCCCTTTTTTCGATACTATCAACCCCTTTTAGTCGGTGGAAGCGACAAAGTGGTGACCAGCAGATGCGCTGTTTGCGCTGTTGCACCGATACTTTGGCACGTGCTCTGGCTTAATGTTTATACTTTTCAAAATATGCATTTGGTATAAAAGTTTTGATATAAAAATAAATCATACGAAGTTTTGCTGTAACGTCTGGGTTCACAAAAAATATTGTCCGTTAATTTTACTACACGCGCATTGCAATACACGTGATGGTCATATTTACCACCGTCAATCTTTTGGGTCCAATGTAGGGAGAAATCCAATATTTTCAAATCACTGGCGATGAAAAGATATACGTGTTACATTATCGGTATATTCGTAGGCTCTTTGGAGACGTCTGGAAATCATAAACATAAGAAATATTCAAAACAAATGTTAAAAGAAACAGTATTATTTAGTGATAATATTAAACAAAATAGTATTATATAATGACGTTCGAAATTCCGTTGGGTTTACGAACAATAAGGAAATATGCTTATAAAAGAAATTGTTAAAAAATTATTACTCCTGTATTAAAATATAAAAGTAACAAAACTTAACCTCCATTAAAAAATAACCGAAATTTGAAAGATATATTTCCACCTCCTGTCTCTCATACGTCACCTACACATGCCAGACAGAGAAAACATCAAGTAACACTCCGACAGTCGTGAATTAGCGCAAGCTCAGCACAGTACTTGGCAGCGTAGCAGTATCTATTTGCCCTCGCACTTCCTTCAAGGGCGCCAATCATAGCACAATAATTAGCTGTCAACTAATAATCCATTATTCCCACTCCCAAAAAGACTGCATAAAGACATAGCCTCGAAAGATGAAATATACTACATGAGCCGTAGCAAACTGAACTCTTTAATTATAGAATTGCAACTCTTGTATTCTTCAACTCTTCGAATCTTTATTACACTTAGTATTCTAAAAAAAGCTCTTTAACATGATACAAAGTAGACATGTAATTAATCAACGTTTCTATGTTCGAGATTTCGTTGGTGTTTCCGATATAATTTGTTTCAAATTTCTCTCCTCAATGAAAGGAGAGGAGAAGTAGATAGTGAAAGCAAAGAGCTAGCTAAGAAAATGTAAAAACAGTGCAAATTAATGAATAAATATAATCCATAATGAATTTCTTGATAATAATAAATAAAAAGATAAAAAGTTAAGAAATAAACCAATGTTGAACAGGTGTTGAAGCTGGTCAGACTTGAGTTTCTTCTGTGATTAGTTTTGAATCCAATTTAAAATATTCACTAATCTTGCGAGTTTTAAATTGGTGATGATTATTTAAGATTTATCACAGGTCGAGAATAATCAATCACTTAAAGAAAACCTAGCAAGATTATCACCTTGCTAATTTTAATTTCATATAAATATCTTTATTTAAGAATATTCTGTCTTCAGCAATAATAACCACGAATATAAATAAACTCTCTTGCAAGATTCTTAATATGAAAGACAAGATAAAAGAACGATTTTATTATATTTATAATAAACACTGTATAAATTCTTTAACTATATCTTTTTGCTCTTGTTCTTATTAATTATTTTCGTTTTTCCTCTGTTTATTATCGATACATGCCTTTTTTATATTGTCGCGCCTCCAGCTTTGCAACGAAGGAGAAATAGGGCGAAAACTTTATGCGACAATTCAAGGAATTAAAAGTCCGCTACTAAACTGCTTCGATGTTCTAGCAATTTCGAACAGCTGGTTTCTCGACCGTCTCTTTGTACTAACTTTTTATTTGTAAATTCTTTAGAATATTTAATATATTTATGATTGTCAAATGTATCATCTCAAGAGCCTATGAATATAGCTAGAATATATATCGAGTAATTACTTCTCTTGTTTATGACCTTTTTTACGACCATGTTTACTAGGAATGCACCTCCAAATTTCGGCAATGGTCAATATGACCATCACATATTTTGCAATACGGGCTTAGTATAAGCAACGGAAAAGACCTTCTAGGGATAGTCGCATAATTGTCAAAGTTCATGATATTTTATAATGAACCAATACATATTTTAAAAATCTAGAAAACTCAAGCCATGCTTCAAAACGTCGGTGCAACGGCGCAAGCCGTAGCCACTACCACACCACCGGCACTTCGCCTTCCCTCTTCAAAAGGGCGTTTTCATTATTTATCTTGGGCTCCAATGATAGCTGAAAATTGGTTTTTTTTCCAATCATCGAAACGTCCCACTCTCAAAGAATCCAAAAACGAGAACTCATACTCAAGGAGAGCGGTGAACACATTAAAACTAAACCGCACGCGTGCTGCAAGTCAGAATGCTTTCAGCTTTCATGGTTTATCTAAAATTATCTCGAAGAAAAATACAGTGGTCTTAAAAAGCCGTTCGCAAATATCACCGATCGGTAGAGAAGCTTCTATCCAGCACTGCTATCAAGTCGCTATGAATCAAGCTAGTGGCTTACTGGCGCATACGCCTTTCTACTGGGCCACGGTTTTCCCGAATTTCCCTGTGTATGAGAAACTAAAAAATGCTCCAGGGTTTACCGTCTGTAAAAACGCCAGAAGGACAATGATAGGATTAACGAGTAATATAAGGCAAGTACGGACCGATTTTTAACATACTAAACTGAGGGGAAACTGGTGTTAAAATGAGCGGCAAAGTAATTGGTGATAAACACATCAAACTAGAATCAACATTATTTTGTATATAATACTTACTCCAAGCTTCGCAGTACTCAATTTACGCCTGATTGTTATAGTAATATTATTGTTATAGTATTGTTATAGTGCGGAATGTACACTTCAAATTAGTTAATTTCCGAACATTCTAAATTCATGAAAATTTTGCAAAGAATTGTTGTGCAAGTAAACATCAAATATAAGTTATTTCGACACTGATTCGATACACTACAGCTGCTGGACTAAAGATGCCAATTTGCAAGATTCAACGCATTCAATTTACAATTGAGCATCATTGAATTCACCTTCCTAGGTCAACGCAACACAGTCAGCAGCTTCGTGCAAAACTGCATGATAGCAGTTTTCTTATAATTGACCACCGTCTTACTGTTCAGCACCTTGCATACATCATAAATCTACAGGAAGTATCACTGTAGTATTCAATTTTACATATAAATTGTACAGATACTACAAATATTATGTCATTAACAAACTTATTTAGCGACTGTCAAATTAAATACCTTTATTTTAAGAGTCAAAACTCAAAACACATTATCAAGATTGCATGGAAGCACTCCGCGCTTACAAACAACAGTGTATATTTTCTATCAACATTCAGTTCAGGAATTAACCTGAGTGTGAACTCTTCCCAAGATGATGAGCGGAAGAGGCAAATAATGGAAGAAGAGTGGTAGCAGTAGATGTTATAAAGTAGCGAGTAAAATGTTTTATATATAACAGTATTTGATTTTATTCATAAACGATATGTAAAATATAATTTTGAAATATAGTTTTATATACGTAAAAACAAATATTTTCAGTCCTATTTTGATGCTTATTTGTAATTTAAATGTTGTTATACTGGTAGGTGAATTTTAGCTTGATGTATTTAGTAATCAATTAACTATTTTCGTGATATTTGGTGAAGTAGTCGCTCCGGTGGTCAATTATTGTATATTGAGCATCACGTCGACTGTTCTGTCTACTTGAACACTGATGTCACCCTCTTTCCTAGGGAATATTTATCAGTCAGATTAATGAAAGTAACTCTAAGAAAAAAAACTTAAAGAAACTCTACTCTACTATTGGTACAGTCTACTTTTACTGTTGTCACCCTGCCTTCCTGAGGATGTGTTCATCGTCCAGGTTCTTGAGAGTGGGAACTTGCAGGGATCGGTTCATAGTCAATTATCGTACCGTGATTGATGTACTGCCATAATTAGGAGTCGACCTTGGGTATGGCATTGTAAGATAATCATACATATTTTACTGTTAAATTCTGCACTAATAATCACGGCTTGTAATAAATAAAGTATAAACCTTGATTATTATTTTCTGTAAGACGATGCGAGTGAATCACGGTGGGTAGCCTGCGATCTAGGTGTTCCTAGAACAATTGTAGCTATGTACATTTTACTTTATTTTGGGATAAGACACGGAACAAAAAATAGGGACACCCAAAGTCTAGTTCTAGGTGAAGATTGTAAACAATGGACGAGCCGTGAACGTAAAACGACACTCGGGGATTATCGTAGGAATTGAAGGCTCTTGCCCAATATCTGCCAATCATAAACACGCAGAAGTTTCAACGAATTTTCCAAACAAATAAATATTATTGTTTAAAATACCACCCCTGCTACCACTCCCCTTCCACTATTTTCCTCGCCCCTACCACCTTAGGGAGAGTTCAGCCTCGGGTTAATCCCCGAACACATAGATAGTATCGAAAATAAAATTTACTCGTTTTAAATATCAATTCATAATAAATAAATGTTATTTTGAAAATACATAAAATTTTTAAAAGTCTTATAGATTAATTGATTATAAGTTATGATATAATACATTTTATATTTATTATAAATAAAATAATTAAATTATCGGTATTGATACGAATGTTCCTATAAATCAGTACAGGATGAAAAATTCCGAATTTCGGATGTAGTTTTAATTTAATATATAAGAATTGGTTATTAAGTAGTGAAGCCTTCTCGCATGCGCAATAGTTTTAAGATTATGAGCTTTCATGAAGAGTGTAATATGAAAATTAATATTAATATCAAATTTTACAAACTAATATAGAAACTAATAAAAAACCATTTTAAAAAGTATTTTTTTAAACATAAAAATTATTCTATATAACAATAAACATAAAAACAATAAACATAAAAAATATTCTATATTTTATTTATAAGAACAAAATATTTCAATTACTTTATTTTATATTTATATTTGTATGAAAATAGGATTGTGTTAATCATATATATAATATGCGTTGTATTGTATGAAATATACGAACCCTTTTTTGAAAAAATATTATCTTGCATACTACTTAGTTATAATCTAAAAAATAATAAAATATTCATTATAATTGTATTTACAACTTTATTTACTATGTTATGTATGGATAATCAATAAAGCTGAAATTTCTTTTGCGCATGCGAAAAATGGGTTCATTGTTTACATTCGTTGTGATCATTCTAGATCATCTCTGATTATATTTGATCACATATATATATATATATATATATATATATATATTAGGCGGTTTTGTTTAATATAATATTAAGATCAATTTCAATCATGAAACTTGTTAGGTAATAAATTAAATATTTTTTTAATTTTTAATGATTGTAAAAATATTAATAAATATAAAATACTTCTTTAAATAATTACCTAAAATATACATACACTATTTATAATTTTACCGTGGTGCCAAGCATTTAATATTTTTAAGTTAATTTTTCAGATTTTTAATGAAATTAAGTCATGAAACTGTTACAATAGAACTAAAGAATGGAACTCAAGTACATGGAACTATTACTGGTAAACAATATCTAATGTTATATTTGAATGAAAATTTATATATACTTAGTAGAAAATTTAAATCATTAATATTAAATAAAAGCTTTTACTATATTTTATTATTTTAGGTGTTGATGTAGCAATGAATACACACTTAAAAACAGTAAAAATGACAATAAAAAATAGAGATCCAGTGCAATTAGATACACTTAGTTTAAGAGGAAATAATATTAGATATTATATTTTACCTGATTCCTTACCTCTAGAAACATTATTAATTGATGACACACCAAAAGCTAAAGCCAAGAAGAAGGAAGCAGCTAGAGGTTAATTTTAATTAAATTAATACATATTAATTGAAAATTACTGTTTGAATCGATTTATATAAAGTTTTATTTTAGGAGCTGCTAGAGGTAGAGGGCGTGGAGGAAGAGGTGCCAGAGGTGGCAGAGGTGGTAGAGGAAGAGGCAGAGGCAGGCGATAGTAATATTACTTAATTTGAGAAACTATGAATATTCAAATTATGTCTATTGACTTCTCACTTATATCTATATATAATTTTTCACCTTAAATATCTTATAAATAAATAGATATACATTTTTACCACAAAGTATAATGCTTACAGTATATACATATATGAAAACAAGAATAAAAAATGTTGCTCATAAATATAAAAATGTATTATTTTTAATGAAAAATTGAATAATAAACATTAATAATGACACTACTAAAGTAATAAAATTGTTTATTATATATTAAAAAACAAAAGTAGACCCATTACAAGTTACAGCATCATATATAAAAGTATTATTAATAGGTTTGTATTGATGTGTTATAAATTTTACAGTTTCTTGAGCAACAAGACCTCCTATCATTGCAGAAATAGAATGTAGTTCAGCTCCACCAAATCTACAAAATTCATGTACATAATCATCTTTTGCTAATGGACCACAACCCCATTCGCCTAATAACTTGGATATGCAAGCCTGTAATTCAAAATAATCAATAATTAACATAGCTGCTATTACTTTACATATGTTTCTAACAATGAAAATTTTTAATATAACGATTTTAAAATTAACATTAATTAACAAAAATCACATATAATCTATTATCATAATTTTATTTAAAAATTACATTTTAAAATATTAAATAAAATTTTCAATTTTAAAATACAATCATTGTTATACCTTGAGCTTCACAATATCTGGTTCTACATGATCATCAAATTCACCAGGATAAGCATTATATTCAGCTTGAAACTTTTCAACGCCTCTTAATACTACGTAATAAACCATTAAACTTTCAGGATTTTCCAAGTTTTGTGCTAAAAATATTGCAGAAAATTAATAATATTTATCAAATACAAATATCAATCATAAACAGCTATAAAAAAAAGTAGATTTAACAAAACAAGTTTGCATTTATATTAAGTGTTACTTATTCACTTAATAGTATCAATTATATTTTATAAATTTTAATTTTACCTATCTCATTTGTATTTATTAATTTAGCATCATATTCATTAGCAAGTGATGTTCCACGCTGTACACAAAGTTCTGATGCATGTCTACAAAATAATTTTACATCTTTTTCAGGTATAGAATCTGATGGTTTACCAAGTTGTTTTAATAATTGAAGAGTTCTTTTCCAGACTGCTTCAGTATCAGTAATTGCTTGTTTATGATACCTTAAATTTAATAAATTTATTGCTAAATTTATAATATAAAATTACTTAAAATATGAAACAAAAAATAAAAAATACACTTGTTGTAATGAAACAAATTTCTCTGTGTCAGCTATCATATCGGGTAATGCACCTTTTAGAGGTAATAGTCCATCACCTTCATTTTCCATAAAATCTTTAATAGCTTTAGCAATAATCCAAAAGGAACTACTCTGAAATATTTTTATTTTTACATATTAATTGATTCTTAAAAAATTTATTCATTCATTAATAAGATATCAAATAATACTTTTTTACTATAACTACAAATGTATATAATTTATTTTATAAAAATTGTTTAAAAACAATATGTAAGATTAGAAAAAATTGTTAAATATTTTAATATATAAAAAACATCATATAAAATTACTTTCGAGTTAAGATTTATACAACTATTATCATTTAATACTTCTTTTAAAGAATTAGATACAGTTGTACGTGTGATACAAATGTTAACTGCTTTAATAGCTTCTTTAAAATTCTCTTCATCTAATGCAATACCATTTTCATCTTTTCTTACACCATCTATTATCATTTGTTTGAATTTTTCTTTTTCAATTTTTGTTCTTGGTATATCCTGGTAATTTATTAGCCATTGTTGTAAGTACTTATATAGAATTATAACATATGGTGTATGGGAATGATCTCTTATATCAAGATTATTTAAATCTATTGCATCAAAGTAAGTTTTTAACAATTTAAATGGTTTATTGAGTCTTAAATCAGGTTTTTCATTATCAGGATGTATTTCTACAATAGTATGTTCTTTTACTTGAATTCTTATGTATCCAATAAATCCTATTGTTTTACATACTATCAAGGGAATATCAAGTTCCCACAATTTTTTTGCCAAAACAGTCAGTGACCTAAATTAAATTATATTTAAAAAATTATATTAATACATCATAATAAATTACAAAATACTTTATTCTTAAAAGAAAATAAAAATAATAATTATAAAAAAAGTTACAATTATATATTTAATTTTTAAATACTTTACATTCCGATAAATTATAAATATTTTCATTTCATTTAATAACCTACTTTTCCAGCATTGCACAAGCAATAACTATATTGAAATTATTAAAAAAGTCTGGACTATTATTTAATATTTGCTCGGGTCCTTCATCAATATAATCCCCCCTAACATCAGGATTTAGTTCTAAAAGAAACTGGGTTGATACTTGTGCACGTGACTTGCCTATACTATCAGCATCTAAGAAAAAGCTAATATTTAAAATTTAGTTTTTATTACAGTTTTAAAGTTAAACTTTTTCTTTAAATGATAAATATAATTCATGAATATTGAAGTAACTATTTTATTTAATAAAAAATGAAAATATATTTAAATCTATTTACAACAAAATATAAAACATATTTACGTTATTCACATTATAAATGTTAAATAATTTTTACTTATGATCTATTTAAATGATTTTTTTTGTATTTAGAATATTCACTGTATGATCTAATTATTTTTACTTAGATCCAATATCCTCTTCTGTAATTTTATTTCCATCAATGATAGTAAATGCACCAATTCCTGGTAGCACGAGAGATTTTAAAATTTCTGTACCAAGGGCATTAGCATTAATTAAACAAATATGTGCTCCCTCAAGTAAAGCTTGACCATGGTCATTCCATAACCTAAACATTGTATTTATTTAAATTTAAAAAAAATTATATAAATATTATCAATAAAAAAAATTAATAAGATATAAAATAAATTCAATTCTTTCAGGTAAAATTATTATATTATTAAATTAATTAACATTACCTTAGTTGTCTATCATATTTTCGATTCTTTTCAGATTGCTCAGGAGATTTTGGAACTGGTGAAGCCATGAATTATTAGAATTACTTTCTCGAAAGTATATTAATGATAAACAAAAACTTATTATTTCTATTATTAATAAAAAATATTAAAAGAATTTTTACTGATAATCGAAGCTGCTCTAACTCAACCTGAGTATATTCAATCCAAGTTTAAGCATTGGTTAATAAAATTAAATTTCAATATACGATAATTTTCCATTTTAAAAAATCAAAAATACAAGACCATATTTATTAATAAATTTGTATAATCAAATAGAAATTTAATATTATAGCAAATACTTAAATAATATAAATTCAAAAAAAATAATCAACAAATACTAAAATTAATTAAAAAGTACAAAGCATGTTTTATTTTTTTAATTATTATGGAATATAATTTATATTTTTGCACAGATATAAATATAAGTAATTTTAATAAATAATGAAAAATATTCTAAAATTCAATTGTTAGAGAACTATTTAAATACTACACATTTTTTGTTTTAAAACAATTTATTTCAATATCTTTCAATAATAAATTTTTTTGATTCTATTTTTTACATTTTAAAAATTGATATTTTAAATCCAAACTATAAAAATAGATAAAATTGCATCAATATTTAATACTAAAACTTTACAGAATTTTATGGGAAATCCATCATTGTATATAAAATCGTTTGATTTTTCTTAAATTTTAAAAACTATTTCCACATATGTATCATACAATGTAAGTTAAACTTTTACTTGTATTTATTAGTTATTTGCCAAAACACTCCATCTTGGGGTAATTTAGATGGGATATAAGGAAGTAACCATGTTAAAAACCATTTGTCTCCAAATACTTCTTTAACATTTTGTTTCCAACCTAAACTGTAAACGTAATTCTTTTTATATCTTTCATTGGATGTACATCCTATAAAAACCAAATGAAAATGGTAAAGGCATAGAATGCCAGTAAAAAGCATTCCTATTGTAGTGATAATATATAACATCAAATAAAATTGTTCCGTGGAATCATCAAATCCAAATAAAAATATGGCCACTGGAAAAATGATTTTTATAATGGTAATAGGGAAATCAAAGTTAATTTTACTCCAAATAAAGTAGTTATTATATACAAATGAATATACAGTAGATATGAATAAATAGAAGATAAACATTAAAAAATATCGGTGATTATAATGACCCACGCAACATGCAGTAAAAATACAATGATGATCTCTTTTTATTATACAAATATTACAAATATTGCAATGCCAAGAACGAGGTGGCCCTATTAACTCACAAATTCTACAAAATCTCCACCCTTCCATGATATCTGCTGTACTGATTGGTATTAAAACTTGACTTATACTTGTATCACATAATACAGTATACGTAAAATTACCAACTATATTTAACATGATAAAGCTTCCGAAGCAACAATGAAAAATATGTAAAAATGTTCCATATTCGTAAAGCTCTGGCATAACAATCCAAAGTTCAAACCAATATATTAAAGGTACAATAGTAAGTAAAAATGTTACAGAAAATACATCACTTGCAGTATGTGGAAAAATATTCCTTTGAATTAACATCATATAATTTGTATTTGAATTATAAATTATTTATACTTTCATTAGTACTTAATTAATTAGTATAAATAGATAATGCGGTTATTTTCTAGCAAATATGTCTGCAAAGAAAAATTAAAAATTCACATTATAGAAACATTTAAATAGAACCTTTGTTTGGATCTACATACCCAAATATAAAAAGTGAAGTATCCATGGAATTGAAACATGCGCAGTAATGGAATAAATTTATTGACTTTTACAAATGCGTATTGTTTCAAAATTGAGTTCAACAAAGTTTTTAAATAAATGCTAAAAATAGTGATAAATTATATAAATAAAAATTACTTTGATTATTTTTGAATCAATGAAAATATGAAATACTTTACATAAATTTATAAAAATAAAAAGTAGGAAAACATTAATAAGAAATAAAAATATAAAACGTTACTAAAAATACTCGAATTCAAAATATTTCTTAAAATAACTTGTAAAAACTTGGTATCGACATTCATATACGTTAGTAGTACTAGTTATTAAGTACACAACTGTACCTGTTTCTAGATTTTGACATCAAAATCAAATCTTATAAAATATTTTTTTTTATTATCTAAAATTCAAAATTACACAAGTATGTTAAGTATATATACTATTTAAAACATTTTGCCAGTCATACAAATATATTATCGAAGTAATGCTAAAATAACAGTTTTAATTTAAAATAAATTCTTAAACTTAAACTAAAATAAATTCAGCACATTTTAATAAATAACTAGATTTAATCAATTTATTAAATTAATAAAATACATTTTATAGAAAATTTCACTATAACTATAAATACCAATATATCAGTATATAAAAAAATGGATATTGATATTATACGAAAGACGTCTGCCAATTGACCATGCCTGTGTAATTATCATATAGTGTCTCATGAAGTTGCACTGCTTGCATTTTCCTCTCTTGCTCGTTTTAAAAATATTGGTTAAAAATAATATAATGGAGATGATGGCAAGATCAGTACTTTGTATACGTACTATACAGCTATAGATGACGTTATAGATGAATTATTTGATTATTAGTTTTGATAAAGCATATTTTGAAAAATATTTTAAAGTTACGCTCAATAATATCATATATCTATAAATTATACATATATATATATATATATATATATATATATAATATTAATTTATATGCTAATATTCTTTAAATATAACTGATGTAGTAATGAAAATGTAATAAATGTAATAACTAATAAAATTTATATTTGGTAATGTAAAAATATACATTAACTTTTTTAATAATGATAAAACCAAATTCTAATAAGAATTAATAAAATCGTTGATTTTTTTAAAAACCCGTACATTTCAATATTTATTCATAAAAGTAAAAATATTAAGAATGCAAAATTGTTATATACAACAGTTTTTCAACATTTTGTTAAAACCACATTTATTTAATTTATATAAATTATCTTAGATTTATAATAATATTAATCTTATTAATGTTGTTAAAGTTTATTTATATTTTCTATGTGCATCATAAAATATTTTAATTGATTTAATGTTTTATTACAAATAAATAATTTATCTTTATATCAAACTATTTACTGCTTTTAAAAATATTTTGCAATAAATCGACAATAAGTCTAATAAAAATGAATCAATATAAAAAATGTAAATTTTCAACGTGACCTACAACGAGAAGATATTCGATGATTATCACACGTCTGGGATCCTCTGAACCACATTAAAAAGAAGAAACTAGAATGGGCTAAACACATCATAATGCGAATAACTGATGGAAGGTGGACGAAATGGATCTCTGGAGACGTAAAACGACCTGTTGGATGCTCCCTCATGAAATGATCTGACTACCTACGCAAAGAAGTCTCGATACAACGAGGGACCCAACTGGTCACTTCAAGGACCACTATTGTCCAAAAATACACAGCATGGCTAACTGTGACCCGCACTCACACATTGAGGGAAGGACGAATCGACTAACTAACTTACACTAACTAACTTTTATATATTATTCTATATATTACTTTCTAAAAATATATCTTCTTAGGATGTTAATCTTTTAGAATGTAGAACACGATCTAATATTACTGTACAATACCTTTATCAATCTGAATCGTAGATTTTAGTAAAATTAATAAATGTAAATGTCATGGCAGTTTTTAAGGTAGTAAAGTTTTTAATACTCGGGTGAGTCCATCCTTCCTGGGATGAAATGTGATTATTTGAGTCAAAGGCTGTTATGATGGAGAATGTCGCTCGCCCAAATTGAGTACACGTGTTCCAACCTTCATGTTGTTTGAGATGTGGATAGCAAAAAAGGGCGAGGTTGAAGACGTAACTGCGGTCGCGACAATATAACTTTTATGAAACTTATAAACTCTTATATAACGATTATGTGTACATGTCTTTGAGTTAAAAAAGGGGAGGTTTAGAGATAGGTGGGATAATTATTAAAGTAATCACATCTATTGCGGCCTTAACGGATTGCTTATGTTATTGGGGGAAATTGAATACGTGGAAATAATAAATAGTAAAGATTGATATATTTACACGATTCTGTAGATACTTGGGCAATAGAGGTGATGCTTTCAAAATGGGGACCGTACTTGATTAGACGTATAATTAATGTAACAGTCGCTATTGTTACTTCTGTGATGAAGGGCACAAGGGGGGAGCTGTAGTCTTGTTTACTAGTACTTGTATAAGTCATATTACTTAACGAAGATAATAGAAGAAATACTCTTGTTATTAATTGATATAATATTAAATGGTGCTAAGTTAATATATTTAACTATGTCCGATCTTTAATTCTCGCTAAATGATTAATTACTGCCTGTGGACATCTATCGATTATTTAACATAATTTGTAATGTTAGCGAGGACCAAGATTGTTGGGCATTTCAGTAGTAAGTTGTAACGGGATACACTTTGGATATCAACACGTTAGTGAAACTCTTGTTTCGTTGTTACACTTAGATTTTTATGTGTATATTTAGAAGGAGATAATTACCAGTGCAGTAATAACTAAATCAGATGTTTTATAAATTTCACTACTGAATATCCTAATGTGTTGATCCATCTTTGAGTAGAAAGTTACAGGATGCATTGTAACATTTTTTATTTAGTTCTCTTTAAATATATCTTTAGTCATTCAAAGTTTCGGTAATGGAATTTTGCTTTTACTACCTCAAACGTGTATAATATCAGTCTCTGAATGTGAGCCGCCCACCATGAGTCACGAAGTGGCTAAGTCTTTTTCTTTAATTGCTGTAAACTATTTTGACAACATCTCTGTGCAACTTATTTTTATCACTGATTTTCTATACATTACTAATAATCCATTTATATTATCTGATTTCTGAATAATTCCGCACGTAAGTGTTTCAAATATATTATCTAACGACCTTTCTGTTTACTTCAAATAGACAGTTCGACTGTAAGAATACTTTCTCTTAATTTTTGAATATCCATAAATGAAGTGTTCCCTTGTAAATTGATTTCGACATGTTTCAATGCTCAGAGGAATATTTCTTATTGCTCTCAAGCGGATGTTATATCTTAGTATATTTAGACTATATTTTACAAATTGTAGTTGCTTTATATATGAAGGCCGGCTCAACTTCTCTATTGGTTTGAGCACGATTGTACAGGATTTTAACTCTAACAAATCTCTAGCCTGGTTTTGCTTTTTTATTTTTACTTTAAGGTTTGATTTAAGTTTTTCTTTAAATCGTACTCGTAATTTTATTCCTGTTATTGAGTTTTGATCTATATCTTTAGTAAATTTATAATTATCTTCATACTCACAAGCCTTTGCCCATTTCGAGATTCTATATTCTTCATAAGATTTTTCTATACCAAAATATGGACCTGCAAGTTTTGCAAATAGTTGTCTTCTATAATTTTTATCTCTTCTAATTATTTAATTTTTCCTTCCAGCGTTAATTCCTAGTTTGAGTTGTAAGTACTCTAACCAATCTTCAAATGATGGATAATCGGCATCTTTATTACTTTATATTGGTGTTAAGGGAAGCTGTATCGCTGATGACCACTGATTAGGTATTGATAGCTATTGAGAACTCATATTTTCTCTGGTAGTCAGTAATTCAAGAAATTCGTCTCAAGTATAATTCTCAGGCTCTTCAATCTCTTTTATCATTAAGATTTTCAGTGAATTGTTCTGTACGCAATTCTATTTGTGTAGAATAATGACCGTGGTTATTTTTATTTAAAGGAACGTTTTGATGTAACAATACGTAATGTTATTCATTGTAAAACCAAACATGTGCCTGATGTAAAGCATCGATCTGCTCGATGTAGGTATAAGCATTTGTGACATAGTTAATTGTTTATTGTGGACTCTAGTCTTTATTCTGGATGGATTTTCGTGAACGAGGGACAGGATGAAGTGATGTGAGCAGTGCTCTGACAATAAGTACAGCGCACTAGACTGCTAAGGTTGGGGTGAAGCTGGCCCTTTACTTGATGTTATTTGACAGGAGGAGGAGAATTTTGTCCGGGGTTTGTGAGGTGAGGGGACTTTATGTCTATATTTCCTTAGGAATTCTTCAAATTGGTAAAAATTTGGGAACGTTTCATTCGTATTGCTTTCCTTCTCCCATTCTCTTTGCGTTTCCGATGTAATAGTTTTGAAGCCTGGTTGATAATTATGCTATCTAGCACATTGATGGTTTCTACTGAACCGGTGAGAATGAGTTTGGATTCTCTCACTATGTTGACTAATTGGTTGACAGGAGTTGTGGTTAGTAATAGATTTACAGAGCGCGTTGCTATTGTCTTGTTATCATTAGAGAAGTGAGGAGTCTAGGGTAGCTTGGATGTGTAACATAGGATGGTTATAATTTTTTAGTAGTAGATCCCATGAAATTTCAAAGGACTCTTCTGTTAGGTTTCTAATATGGCTTCCCTTCCAGGGCATTACGAAGATAGTATAGTTTTCATAATTTAGTCATATCTTGTCTATTAAAAAGCAGGTTAGTGATTGAGTCACTGAATTAGGGCCAAGATAAGGGGTCAATATTGAATTTTTCTATTTCAATTTCAGGAAGTCTCCAATGCACTGTTTCAGAATGATCTGCGGGGTTACTGGTTTAATCCAATTTTGTTTCAAGTTTGGCTTTAAATTTGGTCCTTGTATCCGAGATGATTTGATACAGTTCCTGATCAGAGATCTTTCAAGAAATATTCATGTGTGATTATTATTGCTACATATGATTTTTACAATTCGCCATGAGTATTCCTAAATTCTTAATGTGTTTTATTTGTATATTCGTTTATGTTTTCAAGATGTTGTAGGCTTTCAATCGAGTCTGTATTTTTAAGTTTCTCCAGCTGTTTTTCAGTTGACGTGTGTACCTCTCCTGGTTGTTAATTATCAATTCAAACTCGAGTTGAGGATCCAATAACTCTTGATCGATGTTCTTATTTTAATCGATCTCTTGTTCCGTTTTAAATCGGGTATTTTATTAGCTAAGGTTCTCTAATATGATGTGCGTCAAGAATATAAATTAATATCTAATTATATATAACATCTAATTAAAATAAATGAATGTATACAAATTAAATATAGCTATCAACTGTTCAGTGTGCTTGAGTTGCAAAAAGGGGAATAAACAAAGCTTACGTAGTCAACAGCAATTGTTCGGGATTTAACCCGTGTGTGAATTCTCTCTCCAAGTTGCGAATGAAGACAGACGGATAGTGAAAAGAGGATGATAGAAATAGTTTTTAAAGAAACAAATTTTCGGAGTTATTTATACGTTTATGTAGTTTTTTGCAAAAGTATTGAAGCAAATTATATATATAACGTGAAATAAACTGGTTTACGGGTGTTAAGGGGAATGAGGGTAGGAGTCACCTCTGACTATTCAGCAATTATTAATATGCTTTTTGGGGCAGATATAACAGAAGAGAGGAGGGGCGAAGACGTAACTGCAGTCGCGACAGTATGACTCCTAAGACGAATGCACTAAAATACTTGCACATGCCCTTGAGGAGAAATAAGGGGGTGTAGAGATAGGTAGGATAATTATTGACTTAGTGAAGCCTACTGCGGTGTTATCAGATTGCATGTGGGGAAGCTTGAATACGTGGAAATAATAAATAGTAAAGATCTATATATATTTACACGATTCTGAAATTGCCTGGGTAATAGCGATGATGCTTCCGTAACGGAGACCGTGTTGGTTAGGCCTAAACTTAACGTAATAACTACTATCGTCTAGTGAGATGGGGGTCTCGCGGGTGGGGGGGGGGGCTGCAGTCCTTGTATCAAGATGTTTATTGGCTAGTTTAAAGGGTCAAGTCGTATTCAGAAGTAACTGACGCATGTTCCGCGCGGTTGTATTTATGTGTTCGAGAATCGAATATTAAAAAGAGGTCCCGTAAATAATATTGTTTCTTTACTTTTCTACTTAGAATGTTTCTATATTTATGATTGCCAGATGTCCCCAAAGAGCAACGAATTTTAAAGTAATAATTCATATATATTTTTGAGTTGACAGTATTTTGAAACGGTCGGGTTA
>JAPYYT010002418.1:0-18174 GCA_030522565.1 Ceratosolen corneri | reverse complement strand
TTTGCAGGCTGGGCAAAAACATGATCGGTAAACACTGACTAAATTTCTAAACGTCAATACAATCGAAGAGAGTTTCGTTAGCGAACTGAATCTCGAACAGAGACCTAAGAATGATTGAATTTATTATTACTCCGTTCATTAGAAGCAGAATATTATTGACGCGTTAAAAATTTTTAAATTTAAATCTTACAAAGTTCTGGCAAATTTTCCTAAAAAAATTCGTTTCAATTCCGCATAGAGAAAACGCTCAAATAGCCATACGTTTTTCCATGAATTTTCGTTGTGTCCACATATTTAATTATTTATTCGCGCACGAGTCCTGTAAATTAGAGGAAAAATAAATTGATTTTTACTGGCGAAACTCATTTTTTTCGCATATTGCTTAGTTTATTACGTACAATGTTTATTCTTTTTACAATTTTCCACTTCTTTTTATTACTGAAAATCTTATTGATGATATTTTTACATTTGAGCGAGTATAAACATATTTATCGTAAATTGTCTTCAACTGATATTACATATAAAGTCATCGTTAGACCATTTTTAGTAATTGGATTTTCTAAAAAATGAAAAATCCCGATCTGATGACTATTTGGAAAATGCTACCTAGAGAATATTGTCTAATTAATAAAACTAGATGAATTTATGCCCATCGCATAATTTACGTTCAATTATATTAATGTGCCACGGTAATAAATTATTTGCATAATATTTCTATTCAAGGTCGAAATAGCTTTTATAACACAGTGAATATTTTCTGCTAATTTAAAGGTGCCTTTTAAATACTGATTGTCTGATTTAAAATCAAAAAGCATATGAATAATCATACTAGAGTAATAATGAAATTCAAGGACACCCTGTACCACAAATACCAGCCCAATCTGTCCAAAACTGTACTTAGTGCTCAATAAACACTTGACAACCCCATTCAATTGCGGCATTCTATTGTCGCAAAAAGAATTTTCATTCTTAATTCAATAGGTCAAAATACTTAAATTATGCAATCATATTCTCCTGCTAGACGATCTTTTTATGAAGTTATTATGTCTTCGGATATTAGAAACTCGTTAATGAGTTAAAAACTCGCGTTAATGGGACTTGCTTTTTATTGCCAGATGCTCGCTCTTGCCGACATCCCAAGTAAATGAGAGAACTGTCACTCGTAAAGTTTTCAAGACGAGCTGCTCTTATATCTTATACGCCATATTGTTTTTACATACCATCAGGCCTTAAAACGCAAGCAGGCAATTATAATAAAAGAGAAACATACCCATAGTGGAGACGATAGCGTAGGTGGACTTGTACTGAGACTCGACGAGGGGCGAATTAAACGACTCCATGATGAGGGAATCGTGCATACTGACATCCTCCAGCTGCGCCTCACCCAGAACGTTAACATCCGTCTCCAGATCCTCACCCACCACCTCCTCCTTCGCCAACCCCACCGCGTCCACCAACCCCCCCACCACGTCCTCGTCCACCACCTCGTTCGCCACTTCCTCGTCCTCCTCGTCCTCCTCGTCCTCGTCCACGATCGCCTCGGCCTCCTCCTCCTCCTCCTCCTCCTCCTCCTCCTCCTCTTCGTCCGGGGAGTCGCGTCCGCTCTCGTTGAGCATCCTGCCGGGCGCGAGATTAAGCAGGAAACCCTGGAGAGGCGCCAGTGGTCGTTAGTGTCGAATGGGCCGGTCAGTTTGCTCGGCCGGCGATATAAAACGAGGTTACGGCCCTCGGCTTTGTCGTTTGGCTGTCTGTGTGTGTGGGAGACGCGGCGCGCTCGATTTGGGGTGGGGGAGAGGGAGGGAGGGAAGCCGCGGGAGGTTTAACGCGCGAGGCCGCCTCCCGAATATTTTCCCCGTAGCCCGGGGCATCGCGCTCGGCCGTTTGTGCTTAGCGCGATAGGGAGCGACGATCAGCGAATTTTTGAAAAGCTCACGGCCGAGGAAGTTATGCGCCGCGAGGAGTGATAAATCAACATAAGGAGCTTCTGCGCGAGGAAAAAATTGGAAATGCATAACTATAACTCAGGAGGTAAGATTAATAGGGCTCTTAGGCGCGCTTAATAATTGTCACGTGGAGCGGGCGATAAATTGCCGTAACGGTACCTGTACGTAATGCGTACGTACTTTTTATACTAAGTACGTGGAATATGTTGGAGATGAAGCGGCCTTGTAATTTCAAAATTTAATGTATAAATTGCGAATGTTAAGAATACTTCCTTACGCGGGATTAAAATGACAATTGTGAGCTTGTGGCGCGAGTGTGGCGCAGCTGAAAAATTGTTTGCTGGTAATACGCGGTTTATGAGGAGGAGGAGGGAAAAAAATCGGGACAAAGTGAGGTTGAGTGTGGTAGTTATATGTGGGCAGTCAAGTGATAATTGACATGAAAATGTAAAATTCTTTAATGTACGAAGATATTCGTTAAAGTCAGTTGATGGTGTAGGCATAAAATAATTTATCTTATTTAAAATCCTTGTTTATATTCTTGGCTTTGCATGTCATTTATAGTTGTCAAATAAATATCAATTTCGAATCATAAATGTTCTAATTAGCTCCGTTGAAATACTTGAAATATCAATAGTCCAAATAGACATGGAAATTGTTGTTTATTTGATAATTGTGCGCCTAGATTTCTACGTAATTTGTAATTGAAAATTAATGTATAAGCAAGCTGAGCAATGGTATTAAAAATGATTGCGGTGGGAAATTGATGGTTAATTAATTTTCGCGACCAATCAAAAGTTTGGCAAGCAATGTGTTTGGGTAATTAGCAATGCCAGGTGAGAATATTGTCATTTACAATGTGCCTCGCAATAAAAAAGCTTATTGGAAAGCAATTTTTTCGTACCTTCATGTTGATTGAGAAGCCGAAAGGATTCTTTAATACAGTTGGTGAACTTTGTAATTTCTGTCGTCTACTGAGCAACAAGATGATGATAAAAATCAGCAGGAGGAGTAATGTTATTGCCGTAAGAACTCCGATGAGAACTTCGACGTATTCTTGATCCTCTTCCCGAGCTGTAACTGCATGTAAATGAAGATTATTTTATTATCTCCATCTTGAAATAGGATTTCTCGTTGTATTTGTTGGGATCTAAGGTATAATGAATTATGATAAATAGATGGCAGAATCTTTGCTACTTAGTAGTACTAATGAAACTGGTTTGTTAGTGTAGTACCTGGGAGTTGGGGAAGCAAAACTTTAAATTAATATTACATAGTAATTTAATAATTTTATGCCACTCTCACTCTCTCCAATTGACTCTCATTGTTATAATTATTCTCTAAATAATATCGAGGGCTTGAAAGGTTAATTAATAGCGGTTAATTAATTAATCGATTGATTGGCTAAATATTGATATGAATTGGGTACAAATCGTTTAATTCAATTATTATTATAATACATGGTGAGTTTGTATTTGAAATTCAATTTCTAAGATTTCCTTATCGTTATAATATTTAATTATATTTTAAATCGTAAAATGGTGAGATTATATCATCAGCTCGTCATGAATAATCATTGACGGTGATCTCATGGGAACTCTCATGCTCGGAATCACTAATCAACATAATATTTTTTCATTCGTTTTCATTTCTCACGACATTTTTAAGTGTCGACATTGTCGAAGGCCAAGAAAATCCTGCGCCAGCCCACCGTAAATTGAGATATTTCGCCAAGAATAAAACAAACAGATCGACTAGTAGTTCGCAAGAAATATTGCGCGACATCGCTTTGACAAAATGCACATAAAAGTTGATTCGGGTATGAGGAAGTGGAGAGCAATGAAATTGACTTTTATATATGTCACTCTGGATTTTCACAATAGACACGCGTGTGTGCGTCTACTGTCACCACTACGTGCTTTTACTTAAGATCGCTACATTTGAATCACAAAAGGTCTTAAGTAACAGGAAATATCTTTCAAATTTATTTCAAAATGCAAAATAAATATTATAATAAGCATCATAATGCTGCACCACTTTTTGCTTTTTGCCTCATGCAAATATCATTGGCTTTTTCATACTTTTGGATATTTCTCTCTCCCTCTTTTTGTCTGTGTTTTATTTAAAATATGTTTATTGATATAGTTTTGTAATTCTGTAATGGGAAAATGTAGGGAAATGTTGTTGTTATCGGTTACAGTTACGGGAAAGCTACAATAAAACAATGTGCCTTACAACAGTATTGCGAGCAGCTTAATGCAATGGAAAGTTAGTAGTACACCGACTTATTATTCATTGCATTTCTTATTGCAATATTCATGTTTACAGGATTCCGATATAATTTTGGTTTAAAAGAGTAATAATATCAATAATAATGAATAGACGTAGCGTTGCAGTAAATATCCGTGTTTCTAGAATTTCTTACTTTTTTTTTATAATATAAACGTCGTAATTCAGACTACCTTACTTGGCAGGATAATTATTTATTTTACCAACAGCCATTATCCAAGTATAAACTATTTGAAATTGTTTATACCTGATCATATATATATATATATATATTATAAATGTCTATTAACTTTGATAACAGTGCCTTATTTAGCGTATTACGTACAACGAAATTTTACAAGTCTAATTAAAAGTTGAATAATTAATACTTTGTCTTTTGTACACAATTTATTATTATTTAAGAGCAATTTCTATCAAATGTTCAATGTAATGCAATCAAAGTTGTCGCTGCTGTTAATTAAAAATTTTTTATTGCATATATATATTCTAATCTTGTCCTTATTTGTCGCTGAAAATGTTGTATTGGTAAAAAAACTGTTTGAAATTGGTTTTCGATCACTTGGCCCGGTAATGAGATAAATCTTATAATAACTCGACATTATTTATTAATACGCAATAGCGTTTTGATCGTAATCTATTAAATTTAATTATCATATGATTTCAACTGTTCCGAAATTGAATGCCTACTCGAGAGTATAATCTTCGGCGCAATTAGTTTCCGGCTAAAACTTATTATTTGCTGATTCAAAAAGTGATTACGAGTCTCATAAGACGCTACATTGAAGTTAAAGATTAGAGCACAAATAGTTAGTTGTGGCAAAGTGTTCGATATACTTTAGTTGAGAGTGCGGCTTTTTCAGTGTAAACATAATTAGACAGTTGATATGAAAGATTTCGTTTGGAATGTTTTCCTTGCTCCCTTTAACCCAGTTTGCCTCGTGTGCCCGTTATTTTTGTCATGTCTTAACTTTCTTGCGCGGCCGAAACTTCCGCTTACTTCCACGTCCTTGCTGCGCTCGTACTGGTAAGCGGGTTTCCACTTAATCCGACTAATTGTTTACGTTACGCTAAAGTTGCTACAGAATTATAAAGTATTCACCACCGACCCGACTCTCCCGACTAAAGCGTACCTCCACCTCCACCCCCTTGCCCCTCCTGCCGGGCTTCTTATAATAGTTGTCGTGTCGTTCAAAGGCAGTTGATTCCACTCGTTTCCCTCCTCGTCGTCCCCTTTTTAATCGCGTCTACTCCCCCGGAGGAAGAATGGCGGCTTCATTTTCTAAATGAAGTTACTGGAGCGACGCGCAGCCCAAGATCCTCGGCGGCCGATAGTTCATCAAAATATAATTTGAGGCGCAGCTTAGGTTGTTAACCAGGTCCGTGGCTGGCGACGATCGGGTGGAGAAATGGGAAAGCAAACGAATAAGAAAATGCCGAAGGGAAATCCTCGGGGGAGCAGGGAGGAAGGGAAATTTCGAGGCGAACGGCGGGCAAATGCGATTATTCGTCACGATTCGGACGCTGTTTGCTCGCAAAGTCCAAGTGGAGCAGTGATGCCAGAGTCTGTGAAAGAGAGCGAGAGACAAGTTTGATTGCCGCTCTATACGTACTCGTTTGTAAGTTGAGATCGGCGTCGTGGTTGACCGTCCCCACGCCCTCCTCCTTACTACTCACTTCGGACACACTCTCCTCCGTGGCGTTCGCGTACGGATTCCCTGCGAATAAGATAATTTTTATTTTGGCGAATTTGCGAATTTTACAGCTCCCTCGCCCCTACACGCTCAGCCCCTCGCCCTTTCATTCGCCAGGCTTTAGCGACAGGAGCTGTATTATCATCTCATCGAGCATGCGCAATGTTAGTTTAAATGGTTAGTGTGGGAGAGCAACCATCGGCAGGCAATTCTAAGGGAACCTTAGAATCTCTCGCGATCCCCGTGATTTTTAAACGAAGCAACATTACTCTACTAACGAGCCAACTTGACGCGTCTACAAATTAACGCACCTGCAATGCAATTTTTTTTCAAAGCAAAATCAATAACTCAACGCTCCAATTTATGCCACTTTTATTGTTAATATCCGAACGGAATTCGAATATTTACGTGAATCCTTTGAAGAATTACGTCAAACTTTATAAGCAATTTGCGAATAAACAAATGTCAGCATTGCAAATATTAGATTAGCCGAGGTGCACAAATTCCCGAGTTTTCGTTTTTTTCTTCTTCTCTACAAGGTCCCTTTCAATGGCCAATTTTAAATTGATGTCGATGAACTTGTTTTAAAGCAGCAGATACACCAGACAGATGAATAAGATATTTATTTAGAAAAATTTAAGACTACAATTGTAGATTGCTCGGTAATAACGATCATTGGTATTTAATAATTTATTAATTACGTATATATAGAGTAATTCTTTGTTAAAGTTATTGAAAACAAAAAGACATTTGACAATTATTTTTTTACAATTATTTGCATATAACTATATGCCAACATATTGCAGTAGATATTTAATGAAAGTAATATATTTAAAAAGTTTTAACCTTTCCTTCGATCATTTTAATATAAATAAAACTAATAATTCCTTTAAAAAAAGCCGATGAAATGAAAGTATACTGTCGAGAAATTTTACGAATCAACTTTAAGAAACAATTACTTTTACTTATAAGCCGTTTTCGTCTTGTCAAAATACACGGGGGAAAAGAGGCAAAAAATGTCTCGTTTCCATTTATATTTATCTAAGTGACCTAATGAACCACGCATGTGAATATTAAGATTAATAAAGAAAATTGAGTATGAGCTTTCAATAAGTAACGTTAACAATCGTATTAATTGCTCATAATTTTGAGAATTACTTATTAATATTTTCATTTGAAAGTAAAATCCAGGATTTGTATATTTTTCGAGAAGCCTTTAGAAACAGAAAATTTATCACTCCCCCAAGGATTTGCATATCGATCAAGTGCACACATTTTCTAGAACAAAAATTCTCGCACTTTTCGCTTTATAAGGAGCGAAGTAGGTTTCGACGCAAGCGCTCTCTCGCCTCCCCCTCCCAACGCCTTTATTTTTAATAATGAGCGCGACGAGTGCGCCTGCGTACACATCAAAACATATATTTTGCAAGTAATTATGCTCACGTTATTAAATCCAGCATTAAAACACTTTGCCTCGATATTATAAGCCATTATTCACTCGCCTAACGCACGCAGAAAACGTGCTGTTAATTTAAGTGCCAAGCGCATTAATCTCGCCTGCCGAGGCCTTCACTCTTAATACACAAAACTCTCGGCCTCTATTCCCCCCCTCGCCCCGCCACCGCCCCACTGGCCAATCGCTAGAATTTGAGAGAGAAAAAACACCGGCAGGAAATTTGCCGGCGTGCTTGGATTTGATGGTCCCGGGCACGGGTTGGTGGTTGCATACTCACAGGAGTCGAAGGTGACCTCGCTAATCATAATCCAGCGGCCGGCGAAATAAAAGCGGAACTTGAGGAACTTGCCCTGGCGCTCGTGCAGGGCGATCGAGACATTACGGGCGTTCTCCAAATTGGTATCCGGGATGTAGGAGTAGGGGATGGGCTTCTCGTTCTCCTCGTCGATCTCATCGCCGCCCTCGGCACCCCCGAACCACACTTCGGCCCGCGCGAATACCTGTTGGGAGGAAAATTGCTTTCCCTTATTTTCTCATTCTGGAAGGGCCGCCCGTGCGCTACGCTGTTTATTTCCAACAATTTTCTCAACTCGTTCGAATTATGAGGATACTTATTGGAATGATACTTTCAGCCGATTAATAGGTGGACCTAGCCTTCCAATTACCATCATTCGAGGCTTATTTTAAAACTTAGTTTCACGACTTTAGTTTACGACTATTATCGACACAAGCGTTGTTAGACTGTCCAATTACATCATTACTCACAATATTATAATCATCCAATTTACGAGGTGGCAGAATGAAATGATTAATGCTTAAGCTGTGAATAAGCTTGATAAATAAGCTTCAGAAGTATTACGATAAGTACGATGGCAAAAGTATTAAGATCATTAGAATAATTAGTTTGACAAATACTTAAGTTTTCTGACAATTTTTGCTCGCCTCGTCTTCTTTTAAAAACGCAGAATCACGTAGATTTAAATTTTTTTTTTTTCAATCTATTAATTTCATAATGTGCGAAATATTGCTTTACACGATGCTAATAGTAAGGATATATAATAATAAAAGTAAGGACGAGTAAGTGATTTAATAGCTTCGGTTACAAGATAATAGCACTGAAAGAAATATTTGAGAAAAATATATTCAAGTATATTATTTATTAATGTCATAAATGTTCAAATATTTGAAATGTATTTTAACTTTCTACTGTAAGCAATTATTGTACAAACAGTGGATTGAGTTCCTTTATTTCGTTAAATTATTAATTGTCGATAGAGCTACATTAGATGGCTAATCATAAAGGAAGTATTGATTAAAAAAAAAAAATTACACTTATAAATTAAAACGAATAATTTTTAAAATAGTGGAAAGAAAGATAAAGGCGTTCAACTATTTATCTTACAGTTCGATGCTTCTAAATGAAATTTAAATCAAATGAAAGCTTACAATAGAAGTTTTATTTTAAAAAAATGTATCAATTATCAATTGCCAAGCTACTATGTAAACTATTAGATAAGCAGATTTAGAATATTGAATAATCTTTCTTCAACTTAAAAGTTTGTATCGCAAATTCAATTTAATTTCAACATCATATCATACGTATGTACAGTAGTTACATTTACCTCATACGAGCCCACACATTTAAATACGAACGCACGCGCACATCATGTAATTCATTAATTAATTTATTTATTTATTGATATGGCTCCTCTATACACGAAACAATGACGATAAGAGATGGTATAGAATATATACGTAGGGATGATTGTTGCTATATTAATTAAATAAATGAGATAGTATATTTTTGAGAATGAGATTAAGTTATATGACGTACAATATGAATAAGTTTACGTTAAAAGAAATTCGACATAACATTTTGGGTATTCAGTTACATTATTCCAGAGTTTGCATTAGGAATAGTAATATTAAAACAGGTGTTTTATACACAAAATGATATTGTCATTTTATCTCTATTCGTCGCTCTTTGATAACATTGTACGAATGAAAATATTTATCATAACTGAATTGACTTGACTGACGTAGATTAGTGTAATAAAAATATACTACGAACTATTGATATTTAAAAATCTACAATGTGCGTTATCTTACAAGGCTAGTTATTTTTTTCCAAAGGATGTAGCCGCTTACAGATGAAAGAATTTCGTTTAATACTTGAAGGAAGCTCCAATCACATAAATATTCCATATAATTGCGATTAGTAATATTCACTTAAAGTTATAGAAAGAAAAAGCTTCAATTTTAGATGAATACATTGAGACTTCAAATAAAAGGCTACTAAAGGAAGTATATTTCACTTACAAAAAAAAACAATTGTTTAAAAATAATATTGGCAAAAGCTAGTTTATTGTATAATAATATATAATATAGTTTCATCAAGTTCGGATAAAAACATTTTCCAAATAAAGAAAAGGATTTTATAATCATATTGCATGGTTATTGATCAGGATACGTTCATCGATGTAGTAGTTGTTGCAATTAAAATGGACTTTTTAATGAAATACTATAATAAAAATAAATGTGTAAAAAGAATGAAAATGGCACCGTAATGCAAAAATAATGCGATTCTCCTGAAAGCAACAAAAATTTTATTTATAAAGATAATCGAACTATCATCAACGAGTAAAATTGCAAGTTGAGGTCATTCTTACAATACTGAAATATACAGATGCGCTTGCATTTATATTTTGTTATATATATGTGTGTGTGTGTATATATATATATATAAATAGCACAAATACTAATTTTTTTTAAAAATCTTTATTTTAATCATTTTAATAAAAAACAGAAAAAATTTACGAGCTTATAGATTTTATATTAGAAGATTCATTATTTTGTTTATGGATTTTTTTATTTATTTGTTTATTTAACAAATCAGTCAATTATGTATTATGAAATTACGGACGGATTATCAAGTATAATAGAATGTATATTACAGACAGATATTCTGATAAATTGTTATTAATTGGAAGACTACTGGAATTTGAAACAAATTTTTGTTATATTTTTCATTGAGTAGAGGTTATCTTATTTTTTAACTAAATACTTCATCTAAAAAAAAAAAGAAAAAAAACGATAGATTTAAGTAAAACAAGCATTTTTGTGTAAAATTAAACTTATTAAATCAGATAAAAGCACGCGAAACATTCTGAATTAATTCTTATTAATTTTCCTGGTATAAAACTTTATATAACAGATAATCATGGAATTATCACGATACAGCATTTAAAATTTAGTTTATGGTAATATCTTTGTACGTTGAAAGGATTATTTAAAATAATTGAATAAATGTTTAATTTATTTAAGTTATTCACTACATCGATTTTAAATTTCTATTTTCTCTTCGATACCTTTTTATTAATTATTTAATGGTAAAGCTGTTGTCGTTCGATCTAGTTTCTACCGAATGGCAAAATTTACATTTTAGAAAACTTTGATGTCTTTAAACACCAATTTTATTTTCATCAAGTTTGATGATAGTCCAATAAAATCTAAAATCACATAGATAAATATGAAATTTTAAAGTTACGTACAATTTATTTTAGTTTTCGTACGCGTGTAGCTTAATATATACGTACAAGTAATATTTCTTGTACAACGTAAATAAGAATTCAATGCTATAAATAATTAAGGAGCACAAAAGGAGGGAGTTTAGCATGTACTGTTTCATTGATTTGATGACATTGAGCAACATGTGTTGTTTGTGATTGTTTTAAAATCTTAAATAAAATTCAAGTTAAGAAAGTAGATTAATTCGAGTCTGGATCTCATTGGAGAGAAAAATGATTTTTCTTCGCAAGATAACAAATTATTCCGATATGGTAAAATTTTGCCGTTAGCCAACATAATAAAATAATAATGATATAGCTGTAATGGAAGTTATAAAGCGGACTTTGTATGCGTTGAGTATTGCACTCGTGTGTATAAAATTTCTATTGATTGGTCGTGCCGGTCTACCGACTGAAAGTGTGTTACCGAGTGAAAATGACATATTTCGTACATTTAACGATATGTCAATGTAATCTCATGAATTAGTTAATATTTTCGCAGCATTGAAAAAAAGAAAAAGCGAGTAATAAAATGAATAGAATGACATGATAATTATTTTCGTGCGCGGAAATTTCAATAACATCGGTTGCGAAATTATTATATGCGAATAAAAGTATCGATATTCGTCTACTTTTACACATTTCGTCAGTTAAATTCTGAAATACGTTAATTCGAGCATTCGCATTATCTTTTGAAACTCGTATTATAAATAGTTGATATTAATGTAGCTGGGAGCGTTGTTCGCGCACTTTTACCAAATCTTCCCTCACAAAGATCAATATGTAAAATTAATCAAGTGCTATCCTCATTTTCACATGAGCACTCATATTTATTGGCATCGTGTCGTCTCGCAAACACGAGACTACAAGACCACACTCTACACGACATTCCAGCCTCATTATTTCAATTAATATTACGCGCCACCAAATTAAAATCAATCGCACATAATTGAATTAACAGCCTGCCGATTAATTTGAACAATCGATTACCTGAACATCTCGTTTAAAATAGTTGTTGGTATAAATGTGCACGGCATTGAATGTTCTTAGACTGTCGAAGTAAAAGATTAGCTCGATGAAGTTGTCCGGGTAACTGTCGCGCATCCAAGCCAGCCAGCCAGTACCTGCGCATAAGGAAGGTAAGAATAAATCCAGGTGAATCGCAGGTAGGGATTATTGTTAATGTTGGCCGCCGATCTTTCCATTATAATGAAATTGCAGGATTTATTGTTCTATTGATTGATCTATTGATCGAGGTAAGCGGCTGTCTGCAAGCCCCTCCAACTCTTCTTATTTACAATACATTTCTATCAATGTCGAGGTCGATACTCGTCGTAGCGCGAGATTAATATTAATATGACGCAGTAGAGCGTAAGGGTGCCGTTAAGAGGAGGAGAATGAAGATTCCGTGTAAGATGCGTGGGACGACAATTGCGGATAGCGTTGCGTCAGTTGTGGATTTTGCAAGGACATCGCGAGAAGGCGAGAGTGCCGCGAGAGGAGCGCCGGAAGAAATAACCAAGCGCATTCGTAGTAAAGAGTCTGATTTAGAGAGAGAGAGTGTGTGTTATTGGGAGTAGGGAGCGATCATCCAGCTTATCGTGAGTAAAGCAGTGGGGGGAAGAACAATCTCTTAATCTCCGCAACAGCCAAGCAAGCACGCAAAGTCAGCGGGAGGAGTGACTCGGCGCTGACAAACGCTCGGTCGCCCTCGACGGGCTGGGGTGGCTGGGAGGCCGGGAAGTGGGACGTGGGGGTAGGAGGTAGGGGGGTGATAAGACGATAAAGCTCACCTCTTTCGTAAGCGATGTCCTGCCTGTAATTGTCGGCGCCGGTCTCGCCATCAATCAGCCGGCCAAGACCTCCCGACAGTTTTCCGTTTTGTCGGACACCGTCGTAGGAGGTGTCGCTGAGCTCCGCGACCGGCGACTCCGAAATCGTATAGCTGACCACGCCACCTGCAAAAGCACCTCCGCGTTACTCTCTCTCCTCCTTTTATTTGGCGGCACCTCCTGTCCGCGGCGTTTCCGCTTCATTATGCTTCGTGGGTGGGCTAGTTAGGGGTTGACGAGGGTGTATCGAGCTCCGCTTTTACGTTGAAGTCGATGAGATGTGGATTTATTGATAAGTATTTAGAGGGCGTTTATTGATAGCCATTTAATTGCATATCTAATAGCCTGTCTAATCCCATGTGATTGCTCGATTCGCCTTTGCGTGTAAGAAGGTGATGGGTCTGGCGTCGGTATGCGTTGGCGTCGGTGTAATATGAAATTGTTGCAACCAATGTAATAAGCGTTATTAATTTCTCAACTGGGCGAGATTAAAATGGATTTAATGCGGATGGATTCGGTTAGATTGAATGGTGTCGGTAAGCGTGATCTTTTTAATGTAACTGATTCGCTTACAAACTTATAGAATTACAGATCGATAAATTTAAGTATTATCTATTGGAGCTCGAAGAGGTGAATTAATTACAAACTGAGTGGCATAATGAAATTTTAAATTGCTGATAAAGTGCCATGATTAATTACTCCTCAAGCTATTGAATTCAATTTGAGAATAAAATGAAATCGACCCTATTTAGAAACAATTATTTGATTCGCAAAAAAATTGACGGACTTTTATTGAAATTTTCGTTCCCCAGTGAATTTCTTGATCTGCTAATGAGAAATGACATTACCAAAGTCAGTCATGATATATTATACGATACATTATTTATATACGCATCTTTAATTATTATAGTAAATTGTTTGAATTTCTATTTTAGAAGGTATTCTCTTCCGAATTATATTCCGTATAATGAATGATACTCTTGTAACTCATGTAATTCTATTTACATGCTCTTGTCAATAGATAAAAGATAAACTGTATGCTTTTTCTCTCCTTTTCTTTTCCTTGGGCATCGTTCTCCAATACAATAATACAACGAATAAAAAAGATTACATCATAGTCAATATTTTAATTCGTATGTAATCGAAAGCTACATGTGTGTACATTACGCATGTGTACGGCAAACAGAATACACGTGATTACTGGCTTTTAAAAGCTAATAGAAATAATGGGATTTTGCTATTGACGTTGAAAATAGCATTGAGAAAGTGTGTATTGTAATTTGGAAGCGAGACAGCGATAAGTAAATAATGGAATAAGCCGTGATACTCGTATTATCTGATATCAGCTCAATTAGAATCTAATGCTACTATTGGCATTGCATATTTATGAATCGAAATTGTATGTTGATCTAGGATTGCCTCAAGTCCAATACTTATTTATAATCTTTTCTTCCTTATCTGGCTCTGACGAGCATAAAAGCGTGCACGAAAAATCCCAGATGTCGCTTCTGCTGATCTGCTTACACTCCATTATTCCCTTATCGCCATTGAACTCTCACCAACAAACCTCCCCCAACTCTTTTCCTCTCTTCCACACCCACTACTCATCCTCATTAATCAGCCCTCCAATTTTATATTTATTTTCTCACCAAATATAATATCATATATATAACCTCCCCCACGCATTGCCACTCGCCCACTGATTTACAATAATGTTATAAATAATAGCTCGTGGCTAACTAATTAAGCAGCTTCGAGTCAATTAACAGAGAGTTGGCTAGTTTAATTAATTGAAAGCTCCTAAAGTCTCGATCACCCAACACTATCGACGATATAATAATTGACGAGGGCTCGTAATGCTCGCTCAATCCCATGCAAATAACCAATGCGAAGCCCAAGCCAATCGTGGATCCGCTATAATAAGGAGTGACGAGGGTTGCCAGGATGGCGACTCCAGTTGGCTTAGTCCGATCATCTCGTCAAGTGAGGGCGATAAGAAGGGATCGGCCTCATCGGGAGTACGGCGGTGGCGAGGAGCGATCGTTTGATCGGTAGGCTGGAAGAGGAACGCGAATCCGCCTTATCTCGGCCATTTGGCGGTGAGTGGGCCGCTCGTGTGCGGGTGATTCGCCCGTTTGGGCGATTTGGCCGAGGTTTGGTGGTTTGGAGGTAGGGGGGGGGGAGCGAGGACTCGTCATTTTGGATCGGCGGCGGGAAGTTTGTCGGCTCAATTCGGGGTGGGTGGTGGGACGTAAGGAGTGTGGATCCTCTTCTCGTGGCAGATCGATTTAAAAGCGCTCGATCTGTTTAGATTATTAGGCAAGTCTTTGTGGAGAGCGGAACGAGAGTTTAAGCATTTATAAAAGAGAATTCAGAAAATCGAGAAGATCCATAGTTCGTGGGTCTAGCGAAGCGGATGTTAAGTACTTTTTTTCCAAATATTATTTACCTCATAAACATTCGTAAGCTTATAATGACAAGGTTGTTACGGTAAATGCTTTGCGAGTCTCCTCTTACTTCGCTGTACGTTTAAGTGTTCGGGCTTATCTTGTCTGCCGCGCTCGAGAAAACAGCGAGATGAAGATTAAGACAAAGAGAAGAGACGGACTGGTAAGGGAAAGTGGGAAACGGAGAGAGAGAGAGAGATGGTAGGTGGATAAAAGGTGTATAGAGAGTGGAGGTGAAGGAGGGCATTATTACAAGGGAGGTCGTCGTTTTATTAGGACAGCGACGTAGACGACGTTCGCTTAACCTTTCGAGCTAAAAGAATCAAAAAGAATAACAAACCACTCTTTTGAGGCTAGAAAGCGGGGGGGGGGGTTAAAAGGACGGATGTTGCTTCCTTATTCAAGTCGAACTACGTGATTCACTCGAGGCGAGTCGGACAGACAGTGCTCCGCAGTTATTAAAAAAGAAGTTCAATTGTGACGCTGCTGTATTGATTTTCCCTCTTTACTCTCCTTTTTCTTCCTTCCTTGACATTTCTCCTTCCCTTTATTCCTCGATCTTTTATTGCACGCGAGACACTGTGCACGCTATGTACCCACGACATAAATAGGGATAATAATTGTGGCACCGTGGAAAGAGAGGGGGAGTCGACCGTTTTAGCCAAATATTAGTTAAAATTTTTCTCTTTTCATTTATCAGACTTTATGATACTTAGCCTGCCATCGTGCATCGTTTCACTTTAAAAAGATATTTTTGCAGCGAAAATTTTTTCTTCCCCATAAATTTGGGTGATATACCTTCCCATGGACATTACAATAATAAACTTTTATTTATCATTTATTACGCAGCATTAAAGCCCATCTGCTCTACTTTTAATTTCAATCGATTCTTATCTTCCACATACTTTTATACTTTTATATATTAGAAATTGCCTCATGCTAATGTCATAAATATTATTGCTAATTTAATATATGCACATTAAAACATGTGCTCTCTACACATATATCTTACACAAATCATACCGACAGAGAGAATTATTAGAATTTGTTGGGTTAGTTGTAGAAATTTTTAAAATATTACCAATACCTTTGCTAAATTTAGTATTTGAATAGTGCGGGCATATTTGATTTAATAATCAAATAAAATGTGAATAAATATCACGTCGGAAGCTTCATGTCTCTATTAATTAAAGCTTTGACATCAAACTGGTAAATGATCTCATGATTCTCCCATTTAGTTTTCGACGATAATCATCAATGATTATCTGTCATTTAAAGACTGCATCTCAAATATGTACAATGACTACGATTTTTCTGATAAAACTTGAAATTATGAATTTTTCGTGAGGAAAACTTTTGCAAGCACTCATGTTTATTAAAGTTTCATTTCTTACGAATTGTCTAATTAAAAGAAACACGTATATATTTAAGGGGTTTTTAATTCGTTGATGCTTTCTTTAATAATGTAATGCAATGGGAAAATGAAGGCAATGTGAATGTGGCCGAAATATGTTCAGTATCAAGAGTGTGGGAGGCCGGCGAAAGGAACAATCCAGCGTGGATTTTCAGAATAATTGTTCATGCGTCTTTTTGCGCTTACATTGAGAATGGAAAAATCACTGGAGCGAATAGAGATGACAAGGTTTTAACGGCAGTTATACATCGGCTAACAAGTCTGGCAAATTAATGTTCGCCCTCCACTTGTCCAGAGTATATTGTTCTACGAGGAGAGAAAAAGACTTGAGAAAAACGAAGACTAAAAGGATATTTAGCGCGTAAGCCCAGTCCTTTTCCCCAGCCAAAACCCAGTCAAAACCCAGAAATTATTTCATCTCTGACTTTGTGGCGGCCGACGTGTGCACACACGCAGTCACGCAGGCGCGCACTTGCGTCTGTGAATTTGAATTTGAAGGTGAAAAAAGCAAATGGAAAGCTAAATTGTGACGTCCTCTTTCAAGCCAGTTCCATCTTAAAGATTAATTAAATAATTAAAATTAGTATCTGTATATATAGTGTGGGGAGTGAATTAAAAAATTGGAGCAACAAATTTTTTCACTCTCAAACCCTCAAATTTCACTTGCTAAGAATTATTATATTCATATTGTAAAAAAAATTTACAACTCCAAATAGATCTTTGCAAGTTTAAGAATTTAAGAGAATGAAATTATCATGTTTATTACATTCAAAATGATTCTCTTGTACTTTCCCTACTCTAACTGAATAATCGCATTTAATTTTTAGAACAGATTTCCTATGGAGCTTCTTATTAAGCTACGAAAAAACTTTTTAAAACAATTTTTATATTAATGCGTTTTATATCTGATGTTATTGTTATGGAATTCTCGAGATAATTAAACAAAATATGTTATGCTTTTTGCATATAATAACGAGGAAATGCGCCAGTATTAATCGTATCAGGAGAAATAAATATATATTATTCACTTTTTCGTGAAAATTTAAATTCCCTCACTTCACCTAAAAGTATAACTTTTTTAATTCATAATTTGCATATTTGTAGCCGAGGTGGCGATAATTTATTTGTTTCTGCTGTAATGTAATTTTCTCGGTAAAATTTATCTTCCAACTCTGTTCGATATTCCAACTATTTCCATATATTTACCTTTTCTTCTACAATAACAATTGTCTATAATAACAATTAATATTCTATAATAACAATTAATTTACAATTTGCAAAAACTAGCAATTGCTATTAGTTTCAAATTTCAGAATCCGCCATAAAATGCAATTAAAGATTTTGAAAGGACAAGTAATGGTGTTCGGGCGTAACCCCGAGTGTGAAATTTCAGATAGTGGAAGGGGTGAGATAGCAGGGAGTAAAATAAAAAAAAGGAAAAAAATTAAGGTAATCCGGATAACGTAATAACAAATAACGATTTATTGAATTTAATAACAGACGGTTGAAAATGCACGCAATGATAAATATAATGAA
>JAPYYT010002417.1:0-18174 GCA_030522565.1 Ceratosolen corneri | reverse complement strand
AAGATCAAGACCGCTAAATTTTGTATGTAAAACTAAACTTGTGCAACGAAACTTTTCATTTGATTTTCAATAAATATCAGTCCACAGTGTTAAATTCGATCCCCCGCGACTGTGTTTTCTTTCTACCTTGCCATCTCTCCTCTACTACGATCGGCCTCTCCCCCCTCCATCTTGGGAGAGCTCACATCGGGATTGTCGCTCGAACAAGGGGATAGAAGTAGGTTCCAAGAACAGAGTCTTAGAATTATATTTGATATAATTTCAATTGTTGTTTATTTATTAAAGTTGGTTAATATAATAGATATTGAGATTGTAATAATGAAAGACAAAAGGATTGAGAATTAAGGTGTGGAATTAATAAGAATTATAGACATTTATTTCATTGAAAAATGCAATAGGTGTAGGTTATTATTAAGAGTGTATTACAAGGAGTTGAGTTAGCTTTGACTTAATTAAAGCTTTGTATAAACTGCAGTGAGTACGTTGTGCTTTTGATTAAGCGAAAATTATAAATAAGTATATATCGTTTATCTTTCTTTTTATTAGTGAGTGGCATTGCTAATAAATCTATATGTATTAAGTATTAAACTGTCCACTGCTAATTGAGCGCAGTACGGTTAATGTTCTCTTATACTTACTGTAAAAGAATTATAGTGTAAACTGCAGCTTTGCCTCGTTTAATATTATATACTTATAAAATAATCAAGTACAATAATGTTCAATTACATAAATTAATTTAGAGATTAATAACGTAAGATTTGAGGTATCAGAAGTAACTGTCGTATCTATGTAGCCGGTCACTTCGTTTTTCTTTAAGAAGGGGTAAACTCAGTTAGGAGTTTTCGAACGTTCTATTGATTTTGATTGGTGAGTTTAAGTACGGAATGTTTAGATTATCAAGGTAAGAATTAGAAGGAATGGGAAGTTAAGTACATAGTTGACAAACTATTTACAATGACATTCAAGTTAATTACTATTTACAAGTTTTGTCGGTCATAATATACACACACTAGATGAACACTTTTAATCGTGGAAATATTAAAGGAGAGAGCTCCAATGTTAAACGGATACTCAAACAGAATGATATAAGAAGAAAATGTTCATAAAGCATCTCAAGTTTAACAGTAGATTTACTTGGAGAGACCTTCCTTCATCCAGGTGAAAGTCACTTATGATATTACGCAATAATGCTCAGGAATTAAGGGAAAGATTGAGGGGGTATCATCAAAATCCACGACCTTGCAGCTCTGTATACTATATATCATTTCTCAACAATTTGATCATATCACCTCAATAAATTGGGAATGCGGTATAAGTGGTGGCACCCTCTACTCAAATTTCATTCCATAAGGATGAGCCGACCATAGATATTGCTCAGAATACAGGTAAAAATACTGGCGAGTTTTGAGACTAGAAATACTAAATTAGTTAACTATAAGAAATCAAGGATCACAAGTAGAAAAGTGGCATGAATGAATCAGATTTCATCACAGTCCATTCGACCAATGCGCCCTGACAACACTGCTGAAGCAGCCAATTACAACTAATGAAGTTCATTAAATAATTATTTGTCTAAAGTTAGAATTTATCAATTAAGGATCGGTAAAGGTTGGTAAAAGATAACAATTATATTTAAATGCTTAAGCAATCACTCATTTTAAATATAGCTAAACAAAACTCGTTTGTGAAGTCGGTAAAAGACATCAAACAATGTTATACAATATAGAAGACCCGGTGTCTATGAAATCAGATAACTAGCCAGCAAAATTAATATGAGATATCAAATATCAAATGGCCAAGACATCAGTTACCACTAGTTAATAATTCGAAAGCACAGATCCAAAGATAATAACTCCAAATACAAATGAGTAAGGATATGTAATGATTGATATGGCGCGAGAAATTCTCATATAAAAGTAAGACATGCTCTTCTACTTCGAATTATTTATGTGACGGCTGGTTCTCCGCTAGCAAAATAGCACGCGATATATCCTGAACTTGTAACGACATTGAATGAGAGTGATATCCAGGGTATGTGTTTTACATTTGATGATTACTCAATACAGATTCAAGGCTTAAAATGGTTACCTGTTGAATACTAGTTCATTTTTACGAGTAAGGGCTCAGAAGAGACACCAAAACATGTTTATTGAAATAATCTTTTAAGAGATAAAGCTGCACTAATTATGATTGGATGTACTGCTGTCGGCTGACTAAATGTTAGGTGGTTTGACATCAGAAGGGAGCTCACAAAGACAACCAATCAATTCAACGATGGAATATTTGAAACCATGTAAATGCAGTAACTTACATTACTGCCTAATAATGACCATGAGAGTTCCCATATTATATTCCAAGTTGAAGATCATTCCAATTAAACGTCCTACACAGTACTACGACTTCAGTTGACGGCAGCGCTACTATAGCGAAACTCATGCGTTGTGTTAAAGCCACGTCGAAACTACGCAGAGGCTTCCTACAAGCAGATCCTGATTCCCACGTAGCCGTGACATGGAAAGATCGAATACAGCATGCTAGAATGACTGATAGAAATAGGTTTGTGCAAATTCAGGACATCCATTGAAAATAAATCCCTGATCCATCCAATCCAGCCGAATGCGTATCTACAGGAATTTCAAGTAAGCAATTACAAGATTATGCATTATAACGGCATGGACCAGCCTGGATATGTTCGAGAAAAAAATTTGGCCAGAACAACCATCGCTGAAGGACGACCATTGTAAGCAAGAACGTCAAATCAAGCGTTCTATTGATAACAGCGGTGGTAAAACCAGAATATAATTTAAGGTTGTATTTATAGATATTCTGATATTAATAAACTTTTCTAGAGTCACTGATTTATGTATCGGATAAGAGAACGCACTGCAGACCACTCCCTGTGATTTTATCTTACTAGGAAATCGGCAAGCATCATTTACATTTGTTTAATAGATTGTTTAATATAATAAAAAAACAATGTTTTTTATAAATGTTTTAAAATAACTAATTACAAAATTGTTTATTTACCTATATTTTAGTTATAGATTGCCTCTGTAATAATCGGTACAACAATTGAGATGTTCATGAAGAATAAAGATTGCATTTATACTATTTTAAAATTTTAACAAAATAAAATTTGCAAAAAACAGTAAAGGAGACAAAAGATGGCTCATCAACGACATATTTACGAAACGGCATTTGATTGTAAAATTAGTAAATCAAATAATGATCTAGATGATCTTGATCGTGTGACGAATCATCCTCTTTTTAGTTCTCATGTAAGTATATTCCATTATTATAAAACTGTTTCTGTTTTTTTTTCAATTAAAAATATAATATTATAAGATTAAAATAAGATGACCATAACAAATAATTATTTTTTAAAATTGAATTAATACAATATTAAAAAAATTAAAAAAATCAAATACATATGAGAAAACAAAATCTAATTCTAAAATTTGTTCACATTAAAAAATTATATGATGTTCTAAATTTTAATATTTACCCAGTACATTTACTTGATTACGGCGTTTAAAAAATGTGAAATTTTGAATATTTTAATGTATTTTTTTGTACCTAACAACAAATTAAGATAACAATTATATAATTATTTTAAAAATCATCTATTAGAAAATTAATTATTTTTACTTAATATTTAGTGATTTCACTATAATAACAAAATAGACACTTTCAGTTGATAGACAATTCGTCTTTTTGTCGAACGAGTTCAGCAATTAAATCATCAACGCAGATGACAAAAAATCTACAGCATATAACATCTCAAGTATTTAAAGACCATCAATGTAAATTTATTCTTCATTCAAAAACTGGAATTTCGAATCGATCAAATCAAGTTTTAGTACAACAAGAACAGCCATCTGATAATATTTCGAATCTCTCACAAGATATTAAATCTCTCAAAATAAACTTATTTAATGAAAAAAGTTTATTAAATAAAGAATATACAATTTCATCTGTTTCTCCCATTCCTATATATAATAAATTTTACAGTATGCATAAACGTGAACAGTTTTTGCTTAAGATACACAGAATCTCCAATTTAAATAATCACCATCAATGGATACAGTCGCATTTAAAAGATTTGACAGTTGCTGTCGATTCTATTCGACAATCTTCCAACTCCGACATCAGTGAAAGCAACATTTATGAATTCAAAAATCGGTCTAAAAATTCAATTCATAATAGTAAAGAATTTATTCTTAAATTTAAAGATAGCCCCATGGAGAACATATTAATTCAACGAGTTCGACCTCGAAGTCATGTATATAAAAGCAAACCTATTATGGAATTCAAAGATAAGCCTTATAAAGCTAAAAAAGCTACTGAAAGTCATATATATCGTGATTTAGAAGATATATTACTTGAATTCAAATTACATACAAATCGTCGTAACCTTGGCTATTCAAGTACCGAAAGTATAACAAGTAGTAGTGGTGGTAGTATGGAATCATTACGTAGCGGTAATAGTGAAGATAATCATTCTACGAGCAGTAATGAAAGTAGACATAGCACAAGCTTGAGTTCTCATAGTTCTGATAACGATAGTATTAATGGTTGTTTAAGTGTACATCATAATCAACAACAATTGAGTTCCTCAAACTTCCTGTGTCCCTATGCAACTAAACTACACAATGTTTTGTCTATTCAAGACATATCATTACAGAAATGTACAAGTAAAATTTCAAATAATCTTAATAGTTCACAGAAAACATCACCTGAAGAATTTCAATTTGCTAAAAGTAACCAAATTGTATATAATGACACTTCGACAAAATATCCTATTATATGTATGGATACATTATTGTCTTTAAAGGACAGACGAATATCACAGAATAAAAATCTTATTGATTTTGTACTACAGTCATCATCGTCAAGTGACCAAGAAATACAAGGCTTGGATAGTGGTATATCAATAGAATCACGTGCAGAAATAAAATGTAATAAGACTTTTGATTTTAAACTACTGAAAATAGCGTCTTCATCAATGAAATCACAAGATGAGCAATATTTTAATGTTACGAACCAAATATTAAAAGATAAACAAGAATTCTCGAACTTGCCAATTGACATGCCGAAATTGCGCAGGCCAAACTTACTCATGCAGCAAGATATTACCACTTCAGGTAATACTGCGAATATGGACTTTATGAATCTACCTTTTGATATGCCCAAGTTGAGAAGACGACTAAACTGCGTGCAAAGCGCCGAGTCTACTCTTTCACAAACATCAAACTTGTCTATGAAAGACATAGAAGCATCTACGTTTGGTAAGTTTAGCTTCTTATGGTATATTTTGCAAATATAATATTTTAAAATATTTTAAAAGAGTAAACATGCTTTTGAGCACTCAATGTTATTTTGTTTCGATAAAACATTTGTACATAAATAGTATATCAAATATTTCAGTCTTTTATTTTAATAAAAATTCTTTATTAAAATAATAGCTTTTATACGATTAAAAAATAATTCCAGATGTTTAACGGCTTTCAGTATAAAAATCAGTAGGTTCTAATATTTTGAATGAATCAAAATATAAATAATATAATAATAAATCTTTAAGGAACTTATTATTCATGTCTAATCTTGATATATTAAAATGAAGTTAAATATAATCAAGTACATTAGTTTTAAATCGATACAAATTATGAATATTTTTCACATTAGATTATTTAATCTTTTATAAAAAAAAAAAGATCTAAGAAAAAAGGATAATAAGATATGAATATTCAAGATGTAAATATTAATAATATTCGTGAAATTATATAAACTAAAAATTACCGATTAAAGTTTAATTTTTAAAAATTAAAAAATGCATAATGAAATGAACAATAAAATAGATAAAAATAAATATTAATTTTTATATAAAAAATTCAATTACATAATTATTAAATAATAATTCAAATTAATTACTTTTCATATATATTATATATTTCATTCATATCTTTCATAATCTTAAATCCATCTATGATATAGCTAGCTACATTCTTAAAATTATGTAACTGTATTAAGACGTAACTGTATTAAAAGGTTAAAACATCGAGCTAAATAAAAAAAAAGATTTTATTCGAATATGTTTGTTTATGAAATAAATTTAACAATAATATATAATAAATAAAAGCAATTGATTAGATCAAAGAAATTAATTAAATTTTTATTTTTGTATTATCCTTACAAGATACATTAATACATTTGATGCCTATGAATTATGATTAAAAGTTAATCAATTTAGGTATTAAATTTAATATGCTATAAATAACTCTATAAATGATTAATTAGACTGTATAGAAAAAGTAGATATCAGTTTCAATAATTATAAGTATTCAAGAAACCTTAAGAAACTTGAAAATATGTAAAAGCCGAATATATAATCAAAACTTCACTTACTGTAAGAAAATTGGAAGTTATAGTATACATTGGGTATATCTTCAAAATATATAAAATATTTTTAAGAAATATAAATCTAATTTTTTTAGGTAAAATAAAATAAATTAAATATAGAAAATTAATCAAGAGTGAAGATGAATTAGTAAAAATGATAAAAGAAATTTGGAGTTAATGGTCTTCTGAATATTATCTGCTACTCCCTCCTTCATAGGAAGTTTATATAGTTTTTATAACTTCTCATTATAATTGAATCTGATAATCTATTGTAACAACTAGATGTAAAATAGAAATAGAAATTGTTCACAATTAAAAAAACTGTGTTCGAGATTGCGTTGGTTTCTCGACCGTCGATATTATCTCTTTATTTGTAAATTCCTTTCAAAGCATTCAATATATTTATGATTGTCAGATGTATCACAAAATTATCTAAGAATATTATCAGAAAGTACATCGAGTATTACTTTTCTCTCATTTATGACTATTTTTACCATCGTATTTACTTGGGCTGCACCTCGGAAGATTTTGATAATGGCCAATATGACTATTCACGTGTCTTGCAATACAACCTTCTTGGCATAACAGCATAGTTGTCAAATATCGTAACATTTTGTTAGACTTCATGAAAATCCCAGCCATACTCCATCACGACGGTGCAACCGCGCGGTCCGCGGCCTGACGTCTTGAAGCGCTGCCACCACTTTACCTCTAGCAATTCACCCTCCCCCTTAAAAAGGGCGTTGACATTATTTGACTAGAGCTCCAATGGCAACAGAAAATTAGTTTTCATACAATCAACAAAAGTTAAAAACAACGTGAAAACAAAAACTGAACAGTACGCGCGCTGCGCTTCAGAATTTCCTGAGCATTTCAAGGACGATCTTAAAGCTGAATATAGTCGTCTTCATCTAAAATAACAGTGACTCGGTAAAATTTAAAAAGAAGCTTCGATCCAACGTTGACAATCAATCCGTACAATTCAAATCTTCTTCTTGGTGGCCTTTGTTCTCTTACGATATGACGGCAACCCGGCTGTGATCCGAGTGCGCGATAAGACCCCAGGTTCTAACATCCGGCAAAAGCCTATAGAGAGCAAGATGGGAAGTAACATACATACTGGCAACTACCGATATTTATCATATTTATCACAGCTTAGTGAGATCCAACGCGGCATTCAATTTAACCATTGAACAGAGCAGATTATCTGGCCACATTACTCGCTCGGCAGGGCTCGGACGAATTAGTGATATATAAATACAGTATGGAATGTACTGACACTGATAAATAAATACAGTATGGAATGTACTGACACTAACGTCAACTAGAATCAACAATTCAATTTTATACATATAATTGACCGTTCTTCCAAACCTCGCGATATTCAATTTACGCCTGAATATTGTGTTATTGCGGAATTTATACAAATCAATTAAAGACAATATCATATTTCAACATAAATTCAGTAGAGACAACATCGTTATTTCCGCATATTTTCTATAAAATTTTTTTCGTCTTCGTCCCAGCTTATTTCTATCCTGCTATCTCTCTCTCTTTCCACTGCCAGCCTCTCCCTACACCAGCTTCGGGAGACTCACACTTAGGTTACTTCCCGAACACTGTGTAATGATCATTCTTGTCTCGAATATGCATATACGTGAAATAATTTGAGTTTTCGAGCTTTAAATGGGTAAAAATTAGTCAATACTGTAGAAATTAAAGGTATAGAAATAATTATTTAAATTTTTTATGGTGATATAGTGTTCCGTTGCCAATTATTACTTCATATCAGTTGCTAAAAATTTATTCAAGTGGTTAAAAAGTATAAATATGGCTTTTATAGTGTAGCTAATTATACTTGAACTTAATATAATAAAACATACTTAGGTAGTTAATATATTTAAATAAAAAATTTGTATTATTCTGTTAGATTAAATATAGTTTTCTGAAAAATTTATTAATGATTGGTATACACTTCTATAGCATAATATAGTGTAATGGGCAATATTTATGAATTTAAAAATTATTTTCCATTTTTTTCATTGCCGAATTATTTCAGGTCGCGATATAGAGAGAGAGCAAATAACACTGAAGTTAGATGATGGAAATGCAGTTGGAAATGAATCATTCATCCATTTTACCAATGTCGAAAGTAGTAGTGAACGGCTCGCACTGAAAAATTCCAGGGGTCTTAACCTAGGGTTATCACTCAAACTTGATACTACCCAAGGATCTTCCGAATTTATCGACGTTGAATGGCCATTAGAAAGACAGGGGTTTGCATTTTTTAAACTTTTCTTATCTTTCGTAATTGTTACTAATTTGATATTTTTAATATATTTATATTTATACAATTTTTAGAAGATTAACCATAAATATCAAATCATATATTTGTTCAAAATTCCAAGAAAATCTTGACGGTTTCTGTGTTAATTTATTGTTTGGAAATGGTTTTATGTGTTTATGATTACCAAATGCTTTCCCAGAACATACATCGAATATTTTTTCCCGACAACGAAAATTTATCGACCTTGTATACTCGGACTGGTCATTTATTGACACTCTGCGGTGAAAAATGACCATCGCGTGTTTTCCGATATGACTCTAGAAAACCAACGGAAACATTTAACGGGAATGCTAGCATAATTGCCTAATCTCATGTTATATTCATAATGTACCGATTCATAATTGACAACAACAAGCGGTGCTTCAAAGCATAAGTGCAAAAGTGCAATCCGCGGGATGTCGCTTTGAACCACAGCTACTATTTTGTCATCATCACCGCTCAAGCAGAGATTCCTAAACTTTGATTACAATCGCGCATCGCATCGGACTCTTAAAGAAAAGAATTGCTCAAAGGTATTCAAAATAAGCAATACTAAACAGTGACAAAAAGTTTATAAAGTATCAGTGACTGGTATATAAAACTCAGGAGTTTCGACCATACACTGATAAAAAGGGTTACATCGCTATACATTGGCAGGCTCGCGACCATTGAAGGCAACTGAACTCCATTCTTCGCGGTGTTCAATTTACGACTGCACGCCGCTCCATACAAGGTCGGACTCAGGATCAATTGGCATGATTCAGACAATCATAAGAGACTGAAGTCCAGTTTACTCGGCGCTGAATTTACGACTGAACGCTACCACACCAATTGGGCCGAAATCAGCACTCACGTAGCAAGTAACAAAACACTTTTACAAGACCGATATTATAATACAAATTAAAAGCACATAGAACGTATAATTATCCGAATCATTATAAGCTCCGCGATATTCCATTTACGCCTGAATATTGCGAAGGCGCGGAAATTACTATTCAAGGTAAATACAGAATAATTTTTACTACATCTATTAAATAAAGGAATTTCATAGTAATACAAATGATTCCTCCGTTTCCATTGCTCTCCCTATCTATCTCTGCTATTTCTCTCCTTCGACTACCTGTCTCTCCCTCATACCATCTGGGAGAGCCAATTCTGGTTAATTCCTAACAATATTATATAGAAATAAAGCGTATAACAGTTTTAGTACAATTTATACAATATACTGCCAATTAATTGTTCTAAACAAATTTTTAATATGTCGAATATTAAATTTAAACTAGTTTGTAATTTTCATATAATTATTTATACTATAATATCAAAATATAAACAAATTTTATTGAAGAAAATACGAACATCAAAATAAAATATAAAGATCAATAATTCTTTTTAATATTAAATCTTGTAATGACTAAATAATAGTAATCGTTTATCAATAAAATAAAAATAAAGAATAATTAATAATATTAAGGTATCATATGAAAGTAACTGGATCTTCCTAAAAATTATTGATGCACTAACTTAACAAACTATTACAAATAGATCTGTTGAACTTCACTATACAAAATAAAAACTAAATATTTTGTTAAAATGTATATTCATGTTTAATATAGATGGACATTCAGTTATTTATTTTATTTTATAATTATCCAGAAAATATTAATAATTAATATTAATAAAAACTTTTATCATCGTAAATATAATAATCATGAACGCAACCTGATTCGGTGCATTACATATTAGAATCAAAGGACGCAATGACGCTCTTAAGATAATCTTAAGATAACGTCATATTCAACATCTTATTATTAATGAAAACAATTTACAATTACATACAAAACATCACAAGCTCAATTTAAATAATTCTTGCTATCTCTCTCTTTCCACTATCTGCCTCTCTCCAACGCCACCTTGGGGAGAGTTTATTCCCGAACATTTGTCTCACCGAACAGGTGAGACGAATAACATTTCTACAGAATTATACTATACTAGTAGAACTAGTAGAACAGAATTATAATCCCTACAATTAGAATCGAGGATATTAATCCCTCGTGCGTAACAGTAAATGATAAAACTATAAGTATTGCTAATGCTTTGATATAACATATTACTCCTATGCGTACGTGAGTGATTGCATCATACACGCTTTCAGTATGACAAGAATAATTCGTTGGTACTTAATTAGAATATTAATTCATGAAAAAAAATGTTAATTAAGTTCTATTAATGGTATCAAGTCAAGCTGAATACTAGAAGACAGGAAGGTTGATAAATATTCGATAAATAATACGACCCGAGCTAAATTTGATAAGCATCAGTCTCGTAGCACTCCTTCACTGTAAGCACCATGTAAGCTCATTCAGAAGGTTAAGACACAATGGACTCTCATTGCCTCGATAAAAACAAATAAACAAAATGGGAACCCTCGAAACGATCAGAATAATATTCAATGGTTTTGAGAAATTGGACGATAAATAAATATAGCAACTTCAATGGCCATCTGAAATATCAAATCATCCATATTTAACTGAAAACTCATTTGATCAGAATTGTGATGCTTATAGCAGCACCACCATGACTATTGCCGAATCTGTCTTCAAATAGGTTCTAAAAGAGGAAGCCTCACATGGAACAAGGATACCAAAGAAAGTCCAATTTATGAAGGTTTTGGGATTGCTGGAAGTAGATATCGGAACGTTTGATGGTGATTATGCTACATGGTCAATTTTTCGAAATACGTTCTCAAGCTTAATGATATACAAAAACTTTAGTACCTCCGAAGCTTGTTAGTAGATAAATCTCTCAGGCTAATAGGTGGATTTGATTTGAAGGAAGACATTCTGGTTCCATCATGAAAACTGTCAGTGAGAATATATGAGAATGAAAGACTTAATACTCATTCAAACCTTAAAAAGATGTTTTTCAGATCAAATCTTGTTCAATCCAAGTCAAACTCAGTAAAACTGTTACTTACACTTGCAAGGGATGCAAGAACAAGATAGATATATGGCATATGAATCACTTATCATATGTCTCAACAGTTTGATTATAGCACCTGAACACAATGGGATGCAATGGATAAGCAGCAACAACACCTAAAAAACTTACGACCAGCTAGAGAACTTTTTCATTGCACAGCACGATCCATAGCAAATAATGAAGATACAACTAATTAAAGAACAGGCTGTGACAATTCAAGAATATTAAATAAGAAATCGGCAACTGTTGATCAAATGTCTTCACTATCGCGTCCAGACAACACTGCTAATTTATTAACGCACAAATACTGAAATGAATCACACTTTATTAGTAACAGCCCGACCGAAGTAAGGACACCAAAATCATCTTGGCAAACTCGTCTTCTGATCGATATAGGTTTGGACGTCACCTTCGTTTCAATACATTTGTTCGTCAAGAAAAACTATCTGATCACCCCTCTGTTATTTTTGTATATGAATTTTATAGATTTTAACTGACTAAGGCATAACGAGTTGTGACTAATGCTACATTCATTATATTCAGATACAACAATCTCCATCAAAGATCATGTCCTTGGGACACTGCCCACATCGCTGCCAACTATTGGAGTAACCTATGATTTTCGCATAGCAACAAGCACATAGTAAAGATCGTGTGACGATATTTCTATTGCGCATCAAGTTTCCAACCGCCGAATTTACTCCCGACTCCATTGTTTTACTCAACGTAATAAGGCAGAAAGGATAATTTCCAAAGTTACTCACTAGATTACAAAATCAATCTCAGTAGAACAGGCTTCAGGTTCGCCTTTCCGGCGATCAATTATCGCGTAAATTGATCGCCGTTTCAAAAACGCAACTTGATTCTATACACTACATAATAAAATTAAAGGACGTAATGGCATCTTATTATTAATAATAATTTACAATGCACACAAAACATCGTAGATTCAATTTATATTATCCTTACTATCTCCTCTCGTCCACTATCTACCTCTGTCCAACGCCATTTAGCGGAGAGTTCACACTGGGGTTTATTCTCGAACAAATTTTAATATTAAATTAAAATTGTATTAGAAAAATAATTTTAAATGTAATCATAAAAGTAAACTGTTTAAATATACATTAATTGTTGTTCAATATAAGATAAAATTCTATTGCGGCTGATAATCTGAGGAGAAATACAGGTGATAATCAAAAGTAACTCCTCTCATTTCCCTAAATCCCCTTAAACACATGTCAATTAGCAATTCCTACCTCATACCATTATTTTCGGCCATCTTTATAAAATTAAACTGCAGTTCGTGGATTAGGCGCAGACGCGATTGGGAGGGCTGGTTTCCCTCTGATGATTGCTGACTAGACATCAGCCCTTCTTCTTTAACTCAAGTTGAATGGTGCGTAGTGGCTTCAGTTTGAGTGAGTGCGGTTCTTTTAATCTGCTTGCGGTGTAGTTTTTGCCAATCTTCGTTGCTTTGTTTCGGCTTCTGCCAGGATCCGTAATGGAAGATTGAACTTTACTCGAAAACAACGATTTTCACTGATTCGACGGCGTGGCTCGCTTTGTCCTCACAGTTCGCATCGCGACTTTACGACACCCCGTCGAAACTAATTGATTGATTTTTCTTATTGGTCCCGCGATCGGCACTAATTATCATTGGTATACTGAGTCCTTTGTCTCTCTTGTTTTAGATACTGATAGGCGGGCCCTTTTCCCCCCGCGGTCGAGTCAAGCTGCGCGGGAAAGCCGAGAAGTCGTCTTGGCTCAAGTGGCGGCAATTGTTCTTACACGTGTACTTTTCTTCTAGATCTTTCTAGCAATGACCGTTATGTATTTGGACTACACGTTTCTTTATTCTTTGTATTTACACCGCACTTCTATATCACAAACACTAATGTTTACGTTATTCGGCGTCGAAGTGACGGTTGTTTTATTATACGGATTTTCCGAACAAATGAAATTAATTAGTTATCCCTATTTATAATTTTTACTATGTATGTTATTTTTAATATGTTCTGCTAATCACTATAAATGACATATCAGTTTTACAATTTTAATTGAAATAAAATAATCAAGGCAAACATTGTACATATTAATTTGACAACCGCAATGAATTTATTATTATATGCGTTACTCATACTTGAATAAGTGCTGTAACATTACATATTACATATATATCATTATATAACATTACATATATATCATTATCATTATTGATTTGTTTTTAATATTTTTATAACACGTGCTCGATAACCTTTTTCTTTGCAAATCACATATTTTTCTCTTTTTTAACTTATTATTTATCAAATAAATGCATGTACGATATCGAAAAGTCTCAATATTAATTTTTGTCTACAAAAAAAGTAATGTACGTCAATTAAACAGATTTTCAAAAATAAATTTTCAATTAATATATTACTTTATTAAGTTCACCTTCAATGTCAATTATAAAGATTATGAATTTATTCTTTCACTTATAACAGAAAGAATTTACTTTTATTTATAAAATCTATTGATATTTTCATAAGAAATAATTTGATGTAATAAATTTAATACCTAATTTTTTTAATTCAACCTTTTTTTTATTAACCATGATAAAAAATCTGTATAATTATATATTAACTTTATTAACTATTTGAAATATGTTATATGTTATTATATTATATGAAGTATATTGTATGAAATATCTTATATATTGAATATGTTTTAGTATATATTACAAATATACATTATATTTTTTTGATATTTTTTTTATAAATTAGTCATTTTTAAATTTCTATCAGTTCAGAATTGATTGTTCTATGAAACTAATATATATGAAGAAATTAAAAATATACATAGTAAATAACTTAACTTGTAATGTAATAAAATTTGCTATCATAGAATATAGCTGTTTTTAACAAGTATTTATTTTTTTCAATTAATATTTGAATACTAAATTTTATGTTTACGTACCTACACTTTAAATTAATCAACTATAAAATATGTTTACTGTATTAGCTAAGTCATATAAAATTACAGGGATTAGTTATAACTAAGAATATATATTTTTCAACAAAGTTCTTAAATAGTTTTTATGCTTAACAACAAATATTGTCTATGTATTAATTAATGTATAGTAAACTAGTTTTTAAATTACTTGCTTTATAGTTGGTATCATGGTTCTATTACGAGAATTGAAGCAGAGGCTGTTTTACGACTTTTGCAAGAAGGAAGTTATTTAGTACGAAACAGTGAATCAACTAAACAAGATTATTCTTTGTCTTTAAAGTAAATTATATTTCTATATTGTTTAATTAAAAACTATTATTATATAACTTTTAATAAATATTTTAATTGTTTGTTTAAAAATACAGAAGTGCCAGAGGATTTATGCACATGCGCATCCAGAAGAGCAAAGAAATTAATGCATACATACTTGGACAATTCAGTAAACCATTTGATAACATACCCAAAATGGTACGACATTTTACTATAAATCGATTACCTATTCGTGGTGCTGAACATATGTGTCTATTGCACCCTGTAATAGCACAGTTATTGTAGCGCATCTACTACAGCATATATTAAACGAACTTTTTATTGATTTAAAAAAGGTTGAAAAAAATTTTATGAAAAGTAGGCAACTAAGATTTCTATTTCTTATAAGGAGAATTTACTACACAGGACAATAATGGCTTATTTACAATTCTCAAGAAGCTTGTAAATTAGAGAAGTAATGAACTAGATAAATGCTTGTATTTTGTTTCATACTAATTATCAATATACTACTATATTCATTTTATACAATAGGTAAATATAAAAATTACAAGTTTCAGATAAAATTGTAGACTTTAAGTAAATTATATTAAAATATATTGATAAAAAATTTTGATATGCTTTGATAAATTCATTCATATTTTTAAAATTATTTTGTCTTAATTATTATTCGATTGCATTTAAAATAAGTTGCATTATATTTCAAGTATGGCATAAGTATATATTGAAATTAAATGATTAAATCTTGAAGTATATATTTGTTTGAATAACATATATTTATGAATAGAATAAAATTAATGACTTCCAATTTATAATAATAAAAAGTAGGCCAAATATAACTTTCAATCTGTAAATAAATTGTAATAAATATTTAATTATTGTTTATTAAATAAGAATATAGGGATTTTGTTGAAAATATTGTAACTTTTAGTCCATTTATTCTATAATTCAGTTTGAAAATTTGGTATTTAAAAACCTTGATTCCAAACTATCAAATTATTTTGTTTCAATTTACTATAGAGTTGATGTTTATTGATTTAATATGTTTAATATTAATATAAATGCAATGTACTAGTAAGTAAGGTGATTTTGAAAATTCCCAAAAACAATTAATAGATATTTTTGTGATATTATTTTATTAGGTGTAAAATATAGTTTTATTAAAATTCTCTTATTTTATTTAATTAATTTAATTATATGTATAAATATATTTAGAACATATCTATCTAGTGTTAAGTATTTAATATATGTAATAATGTTTTTTATCTTATTTATAAAATGATAATGCATTTATAATAAAAGCAAAATCAATTGTAAAATAATTTCTATTATGTAACTTAAATATGATGTGACAACAAATAACAATTATAATAGATACTTGCAATGGTATTGTTCTTTTGATTAATTTTATTAGGTTAAATTATTATGCTACTGATCATTAATTTAATTTCAATAAATATTTGACAAAAAATGTGTGAGTATCAAAAGAAATAAGTAGAGAAAGAAACAATTGTCAAAATATTAATGAAATTAAATAAGCAATTAATAATATCAAATTATATAATTATATTGTATATAAGTTATTATTATACAAACAGTATTAAATTAGTTTCTAATTAATTTTTTTGTAATTTAATCTTGTATTTTAATCAGTTCAGTATTATTGATTATAATTGAAAAAATATATTTATTTTAAAGATTTTGATATTTTTGTTCTATTGTTGTGATATAAAAGCAATTGTGAAATATATATAAACATAATACATAGAATATAAAAAGTTGTAGTGGTTGTAATACTAAAAAGATTGATTATTGATTATGGTTTAAGGTAATATTCAAAGATAACTATATATAATGTAGAATTAGACTAAAATGAATTGTATATAATAAAGAAAATATAAATTTATAATACAAATCATGTATACATATATATGTATGTATGTCTCAATAAATTTAATTACAATTATTTATGCAAAAATATATGAGTACATCTTATCAAATAATGATTTAAATTCCAAGTGTTTACAATATTGTGCAATTTTAAGGTTTATATAAAATAAATACTAATAAACAATTATTAATAATTATTTGATCTTTTTATTTTACTATTAGATAAATTCAATAAATTTAATATAGTGAAATAAATTTTTTAATTATTTTAAAGCAATATACTAAATAGTTTACAATAAAATATCTTCTAATATATAATACTGTGCTATTATTTTTTCATTACACATATTTTTATCATTTGTTTGATTTTTATTTATATTACAAAACTTTGAATTAATTATTGTATAATTAAATATTAACCACGATTCATTATATGTTGAATAAATAAATAAATATGTTAAAATACAAAATCAAATATTTTATATACAATAAATGTATTCTATTTTCTTTATTAATTATAATTTATTTTTCTATATTTAATATTTAATATAATTGTACTTGTTTATTAATTTAAAAAATAATCTAAAGTTTTCATAACAAATAGTACACATAAAACATTTTATACTAACAGTATAACTTTAACAGTTAGTTTATTTATATAAAATTTGATTAATGAAAAAATTATACAGCTATAAAATTAACAAAATGAATTGTTATGATCTATTTTTAACAAGAAGCATAATATGATTAGTTTAAACATTTCCCTAAAAATTTAGCACCATAAAAAATAAAAAATTATTATAGTTTATTAGTAATAGCATGTTTATTTTTATAGTTTTAAAATTAATAATTTTTTAATTAACATTTGTCTAGAATATATGAAAAATAGATGATAAAATTGAAATTGATGGTACATACTAAGTTTGTTTTCTTACTAAAGACTATTACTAATTTTATTAAACTTTATTTATAGAACAATTATTAATTCAATATATAATTTATTTTGTCACAGTTTAGAAAAAGTTCATTTTAATATATATTGATACTTTTTGGTACTTTTCAAATTTTTTAATTTAACAGATAACATTTGTAATAGAATGAAATATAAAATGAAAAAAATATTAAATATGAATTTATGCTACTTAATTGCTTTAAAACTTAATATTATTTTTAGATTTTTAAATCTGCAGATGGCAAACTGATGTTTGTATTAATTCTATTATATTGTTCGGGCGTAACCCCGATTGTGAAATTTCAGATAGTGGAAGGGGAGAGATAGCAGGGAGTAAAATAAGAAAGAAAGTTAAGGTAATCCGGATAAC
>JAPYYT010002416.1:0-18179 GCA_030522565.1 Ceratosolen corneri | reverse complement strand
CAGCCGCGTCTTCGCCCCCTTCCCCACTACCTGATAATTGCCCCAAAAACAGTATATTAGCTGTTTAATAATCTAAAGTAACTCCTCTTCCTCATTTTCCACGAATTGCGTTAACATCAACAGTTCTTCTAACCATCGTTTTTCAATCATATTGTAAATCTATTCAATAACTTTATCGCCGTTATAATTATAATTCGCTTATTTCTAAATTCACCACGATTTGTACACATTTAAATATATTGCTTATACTTATTCAATAAACTACGTTTCATGCACATTACTCCCTCGATTTGTATATTTGAATTTCATTTCTATCATCCTCTTTCCACTATCCGTCTCTCTTCATCCATAAATTGGAGAGAGAATTTACACGCGGGTAAAAAACCCGAACACTATTACTACCTATAAAACTATACGATTTGTAAATTACTATACGATTCACAAATACGATATAAGTACAATAATATATAAATATGACAATGCAACCACAAATAAAAACAAAAAGCGCACGTGACAAATGAATAAATGTACAGTAGAAGTACACATATAATGAAAATGTGTAAATGCAATTCTCCTTATGCAAATTCAAATGATCAAATTTAAAATAATGAATATAGATCCGTTAATATTGAAATATCTTTGACTTCAAAAGCACTGTATTAAAGGATGCATTTTATTTTATTAAAATTTATCCAATTGTTTTGCAAGTTTATCTGCTGGTTAAATTCACATATGCAATATATACTTTTGGAATTGAAAATAATTAATTGGTTTTGTAAATACTATTTGCAGGAAATATTTAAAAATTGTATTTCACTGAAGCATAATGAACTAATAAAAAAAATGATTAAAATTTTATACTGATACATTCAATAATCAAATACGAAATATAAAACAAAAGATAATGTTATTAACTAGCAAGCTCTCTATTTTTCCGATTATTAAAAAAGAAAAAAGTAGAAGATCATATTCTAACATACAAATAATAAATTGATATGTTATGTATTTTAAAATCAATTAAAAAGAACAACTATCTATTACTTTTATACATGATTAATATCATTCTATCAATTTTAATATTCATCAATAATGACGCGGCACTGTAAAATATTTCTATCTAAATATGTACATTATATTAATTATATATATTCAGATATAGCTGTTTTTATTAATTTGTGTAACTTGTATCATATATTTAATTTTTAATTTTGTGACAATAAATTAATATAATTTTATATTTGACGAAAGAAAAACAATTATATAAAATAGAATCGAAAAAATTAAATCTAAATAAATAAATATTAGAGATTATATTGAAATGGCATTGAAGCTATATTGAATTTTATTCCTGGGTTATAAAAGACCTAGTTTTATTTGATAAAAGGAAAAATATAATAATCATAACAAATTCAATGCATTTCAAATAGACTTACGATCTATCACTAACACTATTATAATGATTAACATAAGAAATAAGATGCCGAAAAGACTTCGAACTATTACTTGTGCCTCCACTGAGTTAGTCAGAAAGGAGTGAAAAATAGTAACTACTAAGTTTTATTACCATTGCACTACGAGGAGTTACATATCAAAATAACAAATAAAAATTGTTTATGTATATATTCCCTTTATGCCTCTATTAAATTATACATATAGTTAAAATTTAAATAATGCTAATTAAAAAATTTTATTTTTTATTACATAGAATAGAGATCTAAATATTATACAATAATAAACAATGAATATTGAATTTTGCAAAATAATAATAAATGTAAATGTTGGGTATGAACCAGAATGTAAACTTTTGCCAAGGTGGCGTGGGGAAGGAGCAGATGCGGGTAAGAGAGGAATAGCAGGGATGTTATAAATTGAGTCTGCAATATCTTGTATTATACTGTAAGTTGCCTTTATTTATAATAGAATAAAAAATATAATGTCTTAATTACATAGAGGCGGTATAATTTCCATGCAATGTCGGTATTCCGTTGTAAGTTGAATGTCGTATTATCTGGAAATGAATTGTAGCCCATTGTCATAATGTGATTGAAACATTTCCCTTTGATTCAGCCAAGATTTTGTCTTACTGTTTAATTGTACGTTGAACGCTTCTACCTCAGCCTGATATATAATTCACGATGAGGTTAACCTTGAAGTGAGTTGACGCAGACTTGTGAACAGTTTGATCGGTGCAAGGAAGCGCTGCCACGTTTTGTATTCTATACCTTGACTTAGATTCTATATTGGCTCGATTGATTGAGTTACTTCTTGAGTTATGATCACAACTTTGTATTATTTTATCTGGAAACTACTGAAAATATTGTGAGCTCTGAACTTAAGGCGAGCGCATCCTAATTCAAGAACTTCACCCCGCTCCTTGTGGAGGTGTGTAGTCAACGTCCAGTTTCCTTAGAGTAGACAGTCTCGGTGATTACTAAACAGTTCATTATTGTACAGTGATTGGCGCCTTTGGCAAATTAGCGTTGACGCTTTGGTAGGCCGCTGCAGCACAATATATGAAGTGACACCTCTTGTTTATTATTTTTGGCGCGAATTGGTAGAATACGTGTAAAACACATGGGGATGTAAATACCTTTGGGATTCCTGGAATCTTTATAGCAATTTTGATTTTACTTTGTTTTACTGTAAGACACATGATGGAAAAAAGCGACACTTCAAGTTCTAGTACAAAAGAATTGTAAAAAGGGTCATGTGGTGACCGTAAGGATATACTCGAAGATTCTAGTCGAAGTCTAAGGCGTTTGGGACTCATTTGCCGATTATAAACACGCTCGAATAGCATAGTTATGTCTTTCTTAAAAATTCTATAATTACATATATAACAAATAATCAAACCATGTCTTAATGATAAAATGAAAATGAATTTTTTCTATTTAATTAAAATTTTTACTTCTAATTTGTAGTTGTACCTAATTAGATGATACAAATTTATTACATAAACATAAATATAATGAAACAAGCAAGAGCATTATCAAGAATAAAAAATGTTGAAGATGATCTACAAAAAGAAAATACTAAAATCAACAAAAAATATAGTTTACAGGTTTTAAATTATAATTATGATAAATTTAAAATAATGTTATTAAAACGAAAAATAAATATTAATATTTTATAATTGAAAGGACCAAGTGAAGGTAGGAAGTAAAGTAAATAAAATTAGAGCTAAAACGTGTCAAGATTTAGAATTAATAAAAGATGAATTGCAACAATTGGAGGATCCTCCAACAATACCATGGGAAAAAGAAATAAGTTCATATCGATTACTGTACTCATTTTATGATTCATCTTGTGAAACATTAGCCAAAAATATTCTTGGTAATTATTAACTGTTAAACAGAATATATATAAATATTAAATTTGCAAACTAAATATAAATATATATAAGCATTACAAAAATATTTATTATTGAACTACTGTATCATTACGTATGTAGGAAAAATTTTAGTTCGTAAGTTAGATGATGGGACAATTTTAAAAGGAAAAATTGTAGAAACTGAAAGTTATTTAGGAGTGGTAGATAAAGCTTCTGCAACCTTTCAAGGAAAAGTAACAAATAGTAATATTCCAATGTACATGATTCCTGGTACAATTTATGTTTATCGTACATATGGAATGTATTATTGCTTCAATATTTGTAGTCAAGGTGTGTTTAGATATAAATATTTTTAATTGATAATGTTTAATTATGTAATGTTAAAAAATAAACTTATACTAATAAGTATACCATTAAATTAAATACTAGTAAAATAATTAAATAAACATTTAAAGCCATTCGCCATGTAATGAGCATTGAAATAATAATTTTAAAAATATGGGAATTATTTTAGAGCATGGAAGTTCTATTTTTTTACGAGCTGTTGAACCACTCGAAGGTATTGAGAGAATGCAAGATTTCAGGAATTCATTGCTAAATTCTAAATTATCAAAGAAAGTAAACAAGGATTTTAAACTTCATGAATTATGTAATGGACCATCTAAGCTCTGTATATCCTTTGATATTAAAAAGGAACATAGTAAATATTCTATGTGTTCATGGAGAGGAATGTGGATAGAAGAAGATTCTAAAGAAGAGAAATTTAAAATAGTTGAATGCCCAAGAATAGGAATCGATAGCGCTGGTCCTGAATGGGCCAGCAAATCCTTAAGATTTTATATTTTGGACAATAAGTCGGTTAGCAAAAGAGATAAAAAGGCCGAGCTAGCTTTACTGAAACTTTCATAAATACTAAGAAAAATTTAAATATACATTTAATTATATTTATTGAATATATTCTGAAAATTATTTAAAGTACTATAACAAATCATCGATAACAACTATTTTATTTAATTTATAGATTTTTTAACTATTCAATTAAATTAATAATTTCTTCTTTATAAAAACCTTATTTAAAGTACATAAATGCACATAAGACTATCACAAAAATGAATATATTCTTAACAAATATTATATATATTATACACTATAATTATATCTATAATTCTACATTAGTATTTACAATTATAATTACTATAAAGATAATTATTAATATACTTAATAAATATTTCGTTTATCTATGTCCATTCTTTCATAACCCTTTCGTAGTCCTCTTCTTCTATAAATGGCTTGTCGATTGAGCTAAACAAAAATAATAATTTCATTATATTTAATTAAAAATAAAAAGACGAAATTATTAAAAAATTTAACTTTCAAAATTACAATCCATATATTCAGCATTTTTTTTGGCATTCTAATATTACAACTCTAAACTCACTTGCAGGGGCATACACTACAAATGTACAAAATAGCCCGCCGAATATATTTATTTTTAAATTAAAGTTACAACACCCTTGTCGGTCCATATCAGTTTCACGCGAATGCAATATTATACTTCGGACAATCGGCACATTCAAAGAGAACCAGATCTCATCCAACAAATACGTTAAGCTCATGGCAATAAGAGCCAGCGGATATCAGCAAGGAAGAAACACTCACTCGATCATTAAATCCCCGCAATAGAGACACTCCGAGGCCACGAGCTCGTCGATGTCCGCCTTAATTTGCTCCTTAGTAGACAGGGATGCCGAGGCACCACTGTCAGCGCCGATCGCATGCTGCTGCTGATTATTAACAGACAGCTCGTCGGGTCGCCCAGAGATCTGAGTCAGCTGGTGCTGGAGGTCGGCGAGCTGCGTCTGGCGCTCGATCGATAGCATTGGTGTGAGTGCTGCGACGAGACAGTCGCTGTGGAAGCGATGACCACAAGGAAAGACGTAAAATGGTCGCAACAGCAACTGAGTGCTGCAAGTGTTGCAGGTGTCGTTTGCGTGGACGAAGGTACAGCTGAGAGAAATTTTATAAATTTTATGAAGGTAGTTGGGTGGAATTTTAATCTTTAACATTCTTGTATGCATTCTTGGTACATTCTTACCGTGTGCGGAAAGCTTGAATATCTTTGCGTATAGTTTCCGCGGCCTTTGTAGCTTCTTGCATTTCCTCCTTAAGATCTTGAATGTGTCGATTGTATTCCTGTAAATGCAATTCTTGCAGTTTATTATAAATCTAGTTTAGAATGAAAATCACAGTTATTGCAAACAATGCATTACTTGTAGGGAATTGCAAATGGCCTCCTTGAAATGATCGATGGTGACAAAATCAGAAAAGAATGGTAATATATCTTCGATCCGAACTAGATCACACTGTTGGAGAAACTCCATTGCCTGCTCTATGTCGTTTTTCTCTCGTACCACATGCTCGGCTGTAAAGCATTATTACTACAATATCTTATTGCCAAGCAAGAATTCAACGTAATTTTAAATGGCCATTTACCTATTTTGAGCCACAATTTTTTTCTCAATTCGTCATTACCGTGGTGCGAAGGTATAGAAGCAATTTGCTTAGCTAAATCTACACTGACGCTTAGAGCAAGATCAACGGCAGTCATCCAAAGACCCAAAAGTGCTGAGAGCTGCACACATGCTTCGGTCAAATTGGCTTCTTGGCAGAGTCGAAGAGCGTAATGAACATCATAATGAACCATACTTATGTCTTGCCCTGTAAGTCAAATGTTTTAAGCATATTGTATAGCATCTTGTTGAGAAACCAAAGTTCATTATAATGCAATACTTGTAGGATGACTTTACAAGATAAAATTAATTATATATCTACCTTGAGAACTAATGTACCGCATCACTTCATCTTTTTTATACCGAGCATAAAGCGAGAGTAAAAAATTATGAATCGCTTGTTCTTGGCAACTTTGTTCATAGATACAATGTTCCAAGTATCTAATTATTTCTTTTGCCTTGAAAAATTAAAAAGGATAAATATATCTAATATAACATGAAACGCGTAAATTATATTATTATTATATATTAAATTATATTAAATTATATAATTATTGTAAGGTATAGCGACATAAGAATTATAAGAAATACGACTAAATTGGTGAAAAACTATAAATAATATCAATGTATATTTAGTTTGATTTCTTTCCTAGAACTACCGAGTAAAATTAATATTTTCATAATATAATTCGACTAATTTAACAAGTAACAATTATAAATGTCTTACAGATTAATAAAAATATATATACTTAAAAAACCTCGTTCTAAAATTGCAATAAAAAATTAATTTGAATACTTTAAATTTCTCATGAGTGTGAATAATAAATAACTAGATGCATGCTTAATATTTTCATTAATTAAAAATTATATTATTAATATTAATTTTTTCATTCAAATTAGAAATATTGTTTAAAGAAATTGTATGAGATTAATAGATAATATTTTTTAAAAATTCTATATGATATTTTGTAGTAAATTATGTTGCCTTACATGCTTCTCATCACATTTACAAGATACCAATGCTGGTAAAAGTTTTGAAGGCTTAAGACAGGAACCTTGAGCTATTAAGGCTGCAACTGTCTGTTTTGGTAACTCTTGAAGAAGAATTCCAGAAAATTGATAAAATAATTCTTTATTCCCTTGACTTTTGAGTACCTCAAGAGCTTCAAGGTTGTTATTTTTATAAAGATGTTGCCTTATTACTTCCTCATAATTTCTGTTCATAATTGTCAATCGTAATAAATTATCTTTATCTCCGTGACTAGCCATAATATTGCAAATAGTACTACGATTCTTTCTAACACATTCCTGCATAAATGAGTAATAATAATATAAGTAATAATAATATAATTCCTGCATGAAAGAGTAATAAATTTATAATGATTGAAACTTGAAAAATGAACAATAACAATTTACAATATAATATATAATAATTTACAAAATATTTTTAATAGATTATCATTATATATTAAAAAATGTATGTATAATCGAAGATCCCATCTGCACAGAACTAAAGCATTAAATAAATAATATATTAAATATGTTAAAAAAAAAATATATATTTATTAATATTGATTATCTGTATATTTTCGTAAAAGCTTATAAAATTAAATTTTGCAGTCTATTTTTTAGGGTCTATTTTTTTAAAAATATTTTTAAATTTATCGTATACATCACCGATGTGCTCTAAAAACTTGACAATCCATTAAAATGAACAAGAGAGGAAAAAAAATAGAAAGAAATGCCAAAGAAAGAAATGAAAAGTAATTACGCATTTGCTATCAAAATTATGAAAGCAAAGCACAAAACAATAATTTTGAACAGGACACCTTTCAACAAAGTTGCCATTTAACACCCTATTTTTTCTAGTAAAATGGGCAAATAAAGCCAACTCTCTTTCCTCCTCTATTCTAATTCTATTCCCCCAAGAATAAGCAAATCGACCATGACAAGAGGATCCACATCATACCTAACAACACTGATTCTGCTAAAATTATTTATTATCATATTTTAAGAACAAAATTCTTACCTCGACTTTATCAGTGGCTATAAAACTATCGAATTCCTTCTGAAGCTTCATGTACTGAGGATTTTGTAAATATGCAGTATCCATACTACGAAAACTTCCCATTTGATTCATAAAAAGTTCCACAACCCAAATTACAATCATTGTAATTTGTGTTTTATCTTGTGCTTTCAATCCCTCAAGTTTCTACAATGATTTTTATGAGATCATTAATAAAGATGATCATTAATAATAATAAAAATATAAAATATATAAATTAAATTATTCAGAAACGTTTTACCTTCTTCAGAAAAGTTTTTAAAGCTTCTATTTTATTTTCCTCCAGAAATTTTAAAGAAATTTCTTCAAACGATGAATGAGTATCAGCATATATAAGTGCACTTTTTTCATATCTATAATGAAATATGTAATAATTAAAAATCTCTTTTCTTATATAAATTATAATACTTACTCTTTATTTTTAAATAACATTTCAGCTTGCTTGACAAGTACTTGATCTATATGAGCAGGATTATCTTTGCAATATTGTTTTGCAAGTTCAAATTCTCCCTTTTCAATATAAACCTTAAATTTGTATTTATATTATACAATATTTTCTATATTTTCTTATAGTTACATTCATTTATTACATTTTGAAAATAGAAGTACCTGCCATACATTACGATCTTCTTTAGTTACTTTGTATTTGAAAACAGCTCGTTCACTAAAAGCCCAAATCGATCCTGTCATAGGATCTTTTGTGATATTTATTAGTTTACCAAAAGCCTATAACAATAAATTTAAATAAATAATAACATATATATGCGTGCGTGCATGTGAATGTGTGTGTGTAATTAAAAAATAATTAAAAAATTATTTAAATTTTGTAAAACTTATTACATATTACAAAAAAATATCTTAATTTAAAATTTTACCATAAATTATTAGTTCAAATATCCTTTAACCTTACATCATTATAAACATCTTCAAAAATAAGTTCTTGATTTAGTAAAGAAACTCCTTTTACATGATCACTGTATAAAAGGAGAACATGAAATTCAGTCAAAATAAATGACAATGGGGCAATACTTTTCCTTCTTGACATATTACTACTTAAAAGACTTGTTTCAGGACATGGCAGCATCTGTTGATTTATTAGTATATTCTCAGGATCCACCTTAGGATCCACCTTCATGGAATAAATTAAAAATTAATAATGACAATTACATTTTAATTTGTAAATATATAGTTTTGTTTTAATACAGGATTATCAATTTATAAATTTTACCTGAGAAAATAAAATTCCATTTTCTGTCAACCAGCTAAAGGTTTTTGGAAAATCTTGTGGTGATGAGTAGTAGAATTGCATTTTTGAATATGGTAATGAATTTTCTAATTGGTTAAAACGTTCTAAAAAACATGAAATCATTAAATACCACGATTTAACTATACATATAATCCTATACCTTAATAATATTGTTAATATTATTGTAATTTCAATATTTTACCTTTGATGTTCAAATATTTATTAAACACTTGTTGCAAAAGTGGTTTTTCTTCATGGTTTGTTACGGCTCCAATATATTGATAAATACGAATAAGAGTTGTTAATATAATAACGTATTTGTCAGTCTGTGGTATTCTTCTAAACTCTAAACCAGTAATTGGAGGCTTGCTATCCTTCCCAATATCGAAAACCTAATAATTACATATTACAATGTAAAATTTAATATTTTTCGATACATAAGCAAATAAATATATGAAAATTTATACAACTAACAAAGCATTTTGTAAGAAATAATGTTCCAAATAAATGTGAAATGACATACAAATGAAACACAATAGACATTTAGAAACAGAAACTTACCAGTCCTTCCAACTCTTTATTAACATAAAGAGGTAAATAATTTGGAAGCTAGGAAATACAAAAAATATTCCATGGAATAACAGTAGAAAAACAATATTGTCGATATCATAACAGTTCAATTTTAAAAATATTTATGGTTAAATAATATTGCAATTGTGTTAAAAACTGTTGAATATTTAACTTTTAGACTATCTTTATTTTTATTTAAAATTTTCTTTTACACATAAATAGCTAAATTAATATGTATAATTATTTTAACATGACTGCTTATAAATAAAATATTTAATTATGCTTATAAATAAAATATTTATACAAATTATACCTGTCTCCAATACTGTTCTATACTTGTTGTGAATATTTTGTCACCATCCAAACCAATTTCAGTTTCGAAAATAAGACCCTTAGATGTTCCAAGTAAAATTGGACCAGAGGTTGTTTCTGATGTATTTGCATAATTCCATCCAACTGCAGTAATTTCATGATTACGAAATTTAGAAGCCTGTGAATAAAATTTAAATAAAGTAAATTAAAGTATGTTTAGCTATTTTACGTTTAATCATCAAAAATTCAGTACTTGTTTTTTTAGCTTTTTTTGTTTTTAGTTTAATTTTTATACCTGTTTTAATTTTGTAGATTTCCTATGTAAATAAAAAGTTTCTGCTGGTGAACTACTATCATCTTGTTTTGGTATAGTTGATATCAATAAATGTTGACCCAAAGGATCCAAAAACATACCAGTTAATCTCAAATTCCCAATGTATTTTGTAATATCAATTTCTAAAATTTCAAAATTACAAAATGTTTATATTTATAATGCATATATAATTTTACAATACTATTTACAAAATGTAGTAAACAATTTTAACCTTCGGGCTTATCAGGTTGCTTCATATCAATTCTGAGTAAAACATGATTAGCCATGGCAATTACAATAAAATTATTACTGACACAGATACGCAAAATTCTGTCTGATGGCATAAAATTAACTTTTTGTTTAATAAATATGGGAATTTCATCTTGAAGTTTCATCTGTATAAAACCCGTACTGCTCTATAAATAAATTATTATTGATTATTAATGGAATTAAACATACAATACAAATATTATTAAGCTTACAATATCATGTCGAATTGGCGGTGGCACCATTTGCTTTGATCTTTGGGAAGCTTGCTCAAATTGATCAAATACAGAAGTCATTTTATATTCTGAAATTTATAATTTAAATACTCTTTGAATTCTACACGTTTGTGACAATATGTAATAGTTTAATTAGGAGCTATATAATAATTTAAGTTAGATTACAAGACAATGAATCTTCATTGTCTTAAATAAAAATTTAATTATAGAATTATAACTAATTTCGGTAATTTTCTGCAGTGAAAAGCTATGTTTGAACTATTCTCACAATATACAATTTATTAATTATTCGACATATTTATAGACATTAACGTATATTGTATATATATATATATATATATATGTACATATAGCCTAATATTTATTTAATATTTATTTTGTTTTCATTTATATATTTATCAATTTGACACTTCGTAAACTAACCTATTTGCATGTAATTACTGTAATTGCTTAATCGACAATTCAATTTTTATACTCCCATCATAACCCCAAAAAAATTATAGTTACATTTATTTCCAATCATTTTAAAATCATTGAATAAAATTACAAAGCATGCAAAATCAAATTGATGGTAATACGATTAACAGTATCAACATGAATGGCTACTAAATAGTTTTGCTTTCCAGTTGTCAACCATACAGAACTGAATATGTAAATCGAAAGTCACGCATGCTCCCACGCTATTTCATAATAATTGTATTATTTTGATGCCATAAATATATATAAAAAAATGTTCAATATAAATAGTAATAATAAATAGAATTAAAATTTTTTATATCTCTTGGATATACCTAATATTAAAGTAATTTGGAATTACTTACTATAGGTATTGCAAATTACAATACAATTCTCTTTTAGCTATGAATATATCTATGCGATCGAAATTTGAAGGTATTGGAGATAAATTATTTGTTGTATTAAACGATAATTATAAAAATAAGATAAGGATTGGCTATTGTTGCATAGAAATTGTTGTGCAAGAGGTTTAGGTGAAACTATATTCGTCGAAAGAACAATTTCCAGGGGAAAAATAGAATTTTTATTAAAAAAAAACAATGGAGAATGATATTGATCCAGTCATCAAAGAGGTACAATTTTTAATTTATAACTAAATTTTTCCTTTTCCCGTAAAATCTGGAAAGCCGATATTAATTGTTTAAATTTAAGGTTAAAACAGCTGTGAAATAAAGTGTTAGAACGACAGTTAAATATTAATTTAAATTTGAATGTGATAGTAATTTTATGTATAAGTTTCTAATAGTTAATGTGTAAAGCATTAAAATGAGATCATTTATGGATTTAAAGGGTATTATTATAAAATTGTTATTTAAACAAATTTGTAAAAATTGATAATTTGATTTAAAAATATATTGAATCATGGGAAGAGTTATTTCTAATGTTTATTAAATATATTAATATGTATATTTAAACTTAATAATAATATTTAAAATATCATTTGTGAAATAATTAATTCAATTCATATCTTTCAACATTTAAGATTCCAGTATTTTTATCGACAAAATTAGCCGATAAACTGTTTATATTTCAATATCCGATGAAAGCAGCTCATGAAGGGTATGATAATGCCACCTTTACTAAAACTGCAATAAAACCAGATAACCAAGAGGTTGTAATTGAAGTTCAAATCAATACACAAGATTCTCACTACAATGTTAATAAAGGACAAGCAATTGCTGCTAATGCTGAAATGTCTTCAAAACGAGATCAGGATGAAGATGAAAGAATTTTTGATAGGTTTATTTTAATATATTTTCAATACAAATTTTTTTAAACTGTTTTATTTTAAAATTTTGAGAATAAACTTAAAAATTTATTTTATGCCCAATATTTAGTCACACAATGGACAAAATAGTCATGCAATCATCAAGAGCCTTACCAAACTGTGATAATTATGCTATTGGAGTTTTTCAAGATGGTGAACTACACATAACTCCTCTAAAGGGAATTATACAAATGCGTCCTGAATTTAATTATCTTGATAAAATTGAAAAACGAGGAAAAGATGAAGGAAAAAATACTGGAGATGGTAAAATTTCTTTTATATTTTAACTTCCATTGATGATTAAATGTTCATTTGTTATTTAATATTAAATTTATTAAATAAATTACAATCCAACAAAATTTCTTAAAAAAACAGATACTGAAGAAGAAGATGAGCCAGCAAAGCAAGTAAATGTAACATTTGCAAGACAAGTTCCAGATTTTATTAAGAAAATGCGGGAACAATCATTTCAAACACATGCAAAAAAATGTTTGGAAGAGCAATGGATATCATGTCAGTACAAGCCAGCAACAAGTTCTCTAGCTGAGGTTCACCTACATATATTAATTTAATCAAAATTTATTATTAACTTTTATAGTCAAAACAACCTTTTAATTTATAAATTGTACAAATAAACAATTTTATATTTTCAGTTAACTCGAATGGAAATGTTCTGTAGTGCCAGTGATGAATCGGTAAATAATTTAAATTTATCAACAAAACAGTATTTGGATTTACTCGCTCCTCCTCTCAAAGAAGAACAATTTTCAAAAGCTAATATTCCCAGCCACACCACATCCCTAAGTTATATTCGCACTTTACCTTTACTTGACCAAGTCAGAATATTGATGAAAGATGGTATGATTGATTTTATTAGTATCACATAAAATATATGATTTTTAATGTATTAGTTAAAGTAACAACAGTACTTAATATATATAGAACAAATTGAATAATATTATTTTAATAGTAATTATTTTAATTCATTATTAATGTTGAAATATTGATTTAAAAAATTAATAATTACAATAGTTAAATTAACTATAAGTGGTCTTGAACTTATATTGAAATTTTATGAAGATATATAAATTAATCTTTTCTAATAAAATAATGGATATTTGTTTTAAAAATAGTACGAAATACAATTATATCCTGTTGCTACAATTCAAATTAAATTTAAAGTTATACCAATACTATAGTTTATAAGAGTTTTAAATTTAGAAGTATTATCACAAATGAATTTCATTATTGTAAAAAATTTGATTAATAAAATAAGTTTTATTTTCAGCAAAGGTTATGTCTTTTGCACAATTGCGAACAATTTTGTCCACTGAACACGAGACAGCTGCTATTCTCAAATACTTGCAACAAGTAGCTGTACTTGTTCAGGGAAATTGGGTAGTGAATAGTGAACTTATATATCCAAAGGATACAATGTCTGCTCACAGTGGTATACCCGCTGAACTTATGTGTAGAGCTCGAGATTATGTAGTATGTGAACCTTTGCATTTAGCTATTATTCATAATTTCCATATTCATTGAATAACTACTTTAAAAAACAATTGTCACTACAAAAATTATAATACTCTTTTTTAGCTATTATCATTCACTGAACATGAATTTGTTGATAGAAGAGCAGTCTCTTCCATTGTTAAATTACCTGCTGAAGAAATAAGAGAAATTTTTACTAATATAGCAAAGCATCAACCAAAGAAAGGTTGGCGTTTAATTGTTAATCCCAGTAAAGAGTTTTCTGAACGGTAAACTACAACTTAATATAACAATGAGTATAATTGTCTTATTTAATTAAATATACATAATTATCACTGTATAATAAGAAATTACTTATTTCAAAATTATCAACAAACTATAAATAATCAAATTTATACATATTATGCTTATTTTACGTCAATCACTAGATATCCCGAAATATCCCAACGTCAGGAATTGTTTTGGGAAGCCAAACGCAAGCATTTGCGTGAGGCGATGGAAGCACAAAACCAAGCTCCCCAGCGTCAGAGGCGAAAGTCTAATCGTGAATCCATAAGCTCGGAGAACGAAGAACGTAATGTTGGTCGAAGCATCTCCGGTCGTAAGCTAATGAGAGATTCTTCCGTCTCCGATAATGACAGTGCAACCGAGAACATCAAGCAAAAGAAAGTCAGTCGAAGTAGAAAGACGTCTGAAACTTCCACGTGATAAAAAATTGATTAGATAATGTGAAATAATGTCGGTGATGTGCATATTAGATCACGTGTATTCGCACTTTTCTTTTGCATCGGCCTATTCTTCGCATTAAGAGAACGATGCATTTCCAACGGAAAAAATTCAATGGCAGTTGTAGTTTGAATTATGAATTCATTTGGAATTTATTTATATTCCGAATAGGAACAATCAGAAATATAAAATTCAATATAGGTTGGATAAACCAAAGTTGAAAGAATAAATATATTTTTATGTATTTATAAATTGTGAATTATAAATTTTACAATTACTAAATTACACTGCTAATAATCATTTGTTACTATATTCAGTTATTGCTCAATTGAAATAATTAATTTTATGTACTAGTTAATGATAAAAATAATAAATATGAAATTAATTGAGAGTATGGATTTATTCGTTAAAAATTTTTGTAAAAGCACACTAAAAATTAAATAAAATAATATATTTATTACACATGCTCAATAATAAATAATTTTCTATTTGAATAACTAATGGTTTTTATTGTATTTTGAAAAAGATATGTTTTTCTAACTTGATGTAGTGAATTTATGCTCATCACAAAAAAAAGTTTATATATTGCATTAATAAAATATAATTTCTATTAATATTTTCTTAATGTATGAATTAAACTGATTGATATTTCCCAATATAAAATTCTCGGTTCAAAACTTCGTTCTAAATTTTATCATTAATTATTATTTCAACTTCAACGAAGTCTTGGAGAAGGTTCCTATCGCGCTGTGTTAAGCCATGAAACTTTATAAGTTATTTCATACTAATTATAATTTTTTTAGGACTATTTGTATAAATTGTATATTATGTATTTTAATAGAAGTTAAGCAAATAAATAGATGAATTTAGATAATTGTTGGTTTCTTCAAAGTTTCTTGAAATAAAAGCGACGATATAGCTCGAGACGTTTTCATTATTTAACATAACTGAAATGAAAATTTACCCATGGTGTCAATCTGCATATGAAACAATAATAAATCTAAAAAAGGTAAAAAAACATTTTTCTTTTAAGTAATTAAAAGTTGCGATTGTAATATATTTCGTGCTCCAATATTCATATTTTACTTGTAGATAATATCTATCAGCTTTATGTTTTAATTACGACAAAGCAGATTATACTAACATTTACCTGTATAAATTTTTTATTTGATGGATAATAATAATAATAAATAATAATAAAACAATTACCTAAATACATTTATTTGTATGTCGTTAATCTCGATGACAATATCTTAACACTTAATTAATAAAATGTAAACCCCAAATAGTCACACTATTATTTAATAATAATTATTGATGTTTGCTCGTTCGCGATTCCGTTAGACTCTCGAACGTCTCTCTATACTAACTACGACTAGAAAATTCATCGAGTTCCTTTTTCTCACTAAAGACCTTTTTATGACCCTGTTTACTTTTATTTTTTTACTTTACTCTGCCTGCACCTCGAAAGTACGAACCTAGTAAAATCAACCGACAAAATCTTCTAGGAATTTTTGTGTCGATTCAAAGTGCGAAAATAGTAAAACAATAAGCCACGGTTCAATGGTTGTGCAATAACGCAAACCCACGGTACGTCGCTTTGAAGCGCAGCCAGCACTTGGTCGCCATCTCTTTGCCTCAAAGGAAGTCGACACTACTTGTCAAGGACGTCAATGACAGCATAAAATCAGCTATCATCCAATCACAAAAACTTCCCACTTTCATAGAAGTCCAAGAAGATCATCCCCTCACAAGGAGCGGGGTGAAGACATCAAAACTAAATTGCACGCGCCCTCGGCGGCAGAAATCACAAAATCTGAGAGTAATATCAGTCTCATCAAAGTCTCTAGACTAATTAATACAAAGCAGTAACAAAAAAGAGTTTTCTCGAGAATCAATGATCGGGTTATTACATAGAAGTTTCGATCCGACGCTGATAAAAAGGTCTACATGGTTTGTTGGATATTGCGACTAGTCAGACAATATAGAAACACTCGAAGTGGCTGCCTGCATTCAATCTACGACTGAACGCAACATTTCATTCGGCATCTGCGTCATCGATAAATAGCAAGTAAACGAGAAGCAGTGCGACTCGGAAGCAGCTGTTTCGACGTTCAATTCATTAATTAAACCATACAATACTAACTTGGGGAGAGTTCACACTCGGGTTGATTCCCAAACAATACTATATACGAAATACTTCAATATATTGATTATTGTAAATAAAAATATTTTATAATTTCATTAAAAATATATATTAAATAATGTATAAAATAAAATATTGTTAAAGTACAAATAATTACTTATTATTTCCAAGTACATTATATTTTCGGACAAAAAATCATATATTAATTTATTAATTTATATCTTGTTAAAGAAATTCTAAATTAATTTATATTTATATGTAAATTTTAGCATTAAGAAACGTTTCGTATCTCTTTAGCTGTTTTTGCTTCCGTATAATGTAAATATCATTGAACGAACCATAATTTATCTAATATGCAAGCATATTTTAAAGTACATGTAATCTTTTTTAAATGCATAGAAAATAAAATTCATATTTATATTTTTAATTTTTTCGTATCATTCTATAAAATCTGATAAATTTGAATAATTAATTAATTTTTGTTTTATAGATTGTTCAAGATTACGTTGAATCTCGAGTATACCCTTATATACCTCCATGTACCTCATATCAAAGACAAACTAAAATGGACAATGATCTCCAGATTTTAGGAGTCTCGAGAATGCTTTTCCATCCCTTATGGCTTCCTGGTCCCTCACGGTTAAGAAAACATTAAACAAAGATTGGCGCCTTAATTATAGCGCAGCAATCAATCTCCCAATCAATCCCAATCAAAGAATACTCGGCGATGAATATGATAGCACGAACCATGCACAACCAGTATATCTGTACATAATCTCAAGAGTTACTCGAGTGATAGAAAAGATCCGAAAAATTCAGTGCAAGGAACATAAAATAGGAAGATTTCCTTGCACCTATGATAAAAAGACTACGGTATCGTTGAGGGCTTGAAGTAGTCCCTTTCAATTACGTTAGCAATTACGTTATATATTCCATCTCATTATCAATGTCAATGACGGCAACGTATAATATCACACCAGAACATTGCATATTCAAACCATAGTATCCTTGCTATCCTTTTTCATCTACTATCTGCTTCTGTTCCACGCCACTTTGTTCACATTCGAGATCATTCCCGAATACAATTTGGTAAGAGAAAAAATTAATCAATTTTCAAGGAAAAATTTTATATAAAATTGTAATAAATTTATACGAATATTAAGTCGATATATATATATTATAT